>RJWJ010012871.1:0-41096 GCA_004363605.1 Indri indri
GGGCATTGGGGTTTTTAAAAGTGGTAACCAGCGGTGGGAACGTAAAACAGTACAACCACTCTGGAGACAGTTTGGCCATTTCTTATGAAGTCCAGCACACACTTGCTGTACAACCCAGCTGTTCCACTCCAAAGGTATTTGCCCAAGAGAAATAAAAGCATGTCTACAAAAGGCTGTGCACAAATATTCATAGCAGCTTTATTCACAACAGCCCCAAACTGGAAAGAACCCAAATATTTAACAACAGGTGAATGGATAAAGAAATTTTGATGTCATAATACAGCGGGACACTACTCAGCAATACAAAGGAATGAACTATTGTCATGCACAACAGTGCAGATGGATCTCAGAAACACTATGCTGAGTGAAAGAAGCCAGACACAAAAAGAGCATGTGCTGGATAATTCCATTTTTATGAAAATCTAGAAAAGGTGAAACCCTAGCGACCAGGAGCAGATTGGTAGTTACCTGGAATTGGGGGTGGTGGGCAAAGGGACATGCAGGAACTTTCTTGGGGGGACAGAAGTGGTCTCTGTCTTGCTCGTGGTAGTTTTCCAGGTGTATGGACCTTGAGCTCCATTCTTAAAAGAGATGCATTTTATTGTATGCACGTTATATCTTAATAGGGTTTATTTAAATAAACTTCCCACATGCGTCTCCTTGGCAGCCACATTTGAGAACCACTGGTCTATAGCTTCTGGAGGTCGGTCTCTGTCCTTGTTCTTTTGGGCAGCACCAGGCACAATGCCAGGCACTTCAAATCAAAGTGCTTTCTGGGGCCGAGGGCTTCCTTGACTTTTTTTTCTTGGTAACACTTTATTGGGGCGTAATTCACATACCATATAAAACACCCATTTAAAGTGTACAATTCAAAGATTTTTTCTATGTTCACAGAGTTGTGTGACTGTCACCACAGTCAATTTTAGAACATTTTCATCACCTTGGAAAGCAACCCTGTGCCCTTTAGCTAGCACCTCTCAATCCCTCTCTCTCTCGCCCCAGACCCAAGCAAGCACTAACCTTTCTGTCTTGATATATTTGCTGATTCTGGAGATTTTACATGTATGGTCTTCACGACCGGCTTCTTTTACTTGGCATCATGTTTTCCAGACACATCTGTATTGTAGCTTGGTTCCTTTTGTTGGCAGAATAATATTCCACTGTATGAGCATAGCACATTTTGTTTACCCATTCATCAGTTGGGAGGCCTTTGGGTTGTTTCCCAAACTGATGCTGCCGTGAGTATTCATTTGCAGGTTTTTATGTGGACCTATGTTTTCATTTCCTTTGGGTGTATACACTTAGGAGTGGAGTTGTGGGGTCATATGGTAATTCTATGTTTCACTTTTTGAGGAACTGCTAGACTGTTTTATAATATAGCTTATATTAGTGTTCTAGGGCTGCCCTAAGAAAGTACCATAAACTTGGTGAATTAAAACAACAGAACTTCGTTGTCTCACGGTTCTGGAGGCTAGAAGTCCAGAATCAAGGTGCAGGCAGGGCCATGCTCTCTGCATGCCAGTAGCGGGGCCTTTCTTGCCTCTTCCCGGCTTTCAGTGGTTTGCAGGTGATCTTTGGTGTTGGTTGGCTCGTGGACGCTTCGCTCTGATCCTCTGTCTGCAGATGGTGTTCTCTTGTGCCTTCGCTCTTCCCTCTGGGTCTGTGTGTGTCTGTGTCCAGATTTTTATAAGGACACGTCACATTGGATTGAGGCCAGCCCTAATGACCTCATTTTAACTTGATTACATCCGTAAAGTCCTTATTTCAAATAAGGTCACATTCTTAGGTACTGGGGGTGAGGACTTCAACATGTGTTTTCGAGGGAAGCGATTCAACCCATGACATAGCTGCACCATTTAACATTCTCACCAGCAACACACGAAGGTTCCGATTTCTCCACATCCTTGTCAACACTTGTTATTATCTGACTTTTTGATTACAGCCATCCTAGTGGTATCTCACTGTGGTTTTGGTTTGATTTCCCAGACGACTAATGGTGTTGAGTGTCTGTTTCTGTGCTTATTGGTCATTTGTGTATCTTCTTTGGAGATATTCAGATTCCTATTCAGATTCCTTTGTCCATTTAAAAAATTGGGTTGTTTTTTATTATTGAGCTGTAAGAGTTCTTTATATTTTCAGGATTTAAGTCCCTTATCAAATATATGATTTGAAATATTTTTTTTTCATCCCGTGGCTTGCCGTTTTGCTTTGAAGCACAAAATTTCAAATTTTGATGAAGTCCAATTTATCTGTTTTTTCTTTATAAGCTTGTGCTTTTGGTGTTATATCTATAGAAGAATTCATTGCCAAATCCAAGGTCATGAAGTTTTCTCCCCTATGTTTTCTTTCGGGAGTTTTATAGTTGTGGCTCTTCCATTTAGGTGTTTCATCCATTCTGAATTTATTTTTATACATGGTGTGAGGTAGTAAGGTAAATGTTGTCTTTTGTATATGGTCGTCCAGTTGTTCCAGCACCATTTGTTGAAAGGACTATTCTTCCCCCACTGAATGATCTTGGTACCCTTGTCAAAAATCAGTTGGCCATAGATGTAAGGATTTATTTTGGACTCTTGATTCTATTCCGTGGACCGATACGTCTGTTCTTATGCCAGTACCACACTATTTTGATTACTGTTGTTTTGTAGTAAGTTTCAAAATTGGGAAGTACGAGTCTCTCGACTTGGTTCTTTTTCAAGATTGTTTTGGCTTTTCTGGGTTCCTTGAGGGAATTTTGGGATCAGCCTGTGAATTTCTACAAAGAAGCCAGCTGGGATTCTGATAGGCTTTGTGTTGAATCTGTAGGTCAATTTGGGGAGTATTTCCTTCTTAACAATACTGAGTCTTCTCACAAGCATGAGATTTCTTTCCATTTATTTATATCTCCTTTACTTTCTTTCAACAATATTTTGTAATTTCCACAGTATAAATTTCGTGCTTTTTTGTTAAGTGTATTATCTTACATTTTGATGCTTTTTGATGCTATTTAAAATGGAATTGTTTTCCTAACTTTATTTGCAGGTTGTTCATTGCCAGTGTATAGAAATATAATTGATTTTTTTATATCGATGATCTGTCCTGAGACCTTGGTGAACTCATTTGTTAGTTCTTTAATAATAGCTTTTTGAAGGATTTCTTAGGATCTTCTACATACAAGATGATGTCATTTGTGAATATAGTTTTACTTCTTCCTTTCCAAACTGCATGCTTTTTATCTCATTTTTTTGCCCGACTGTCCTGCCTAGAACCTCCAGTCAATGTTGGCTCTAAGTGTCAGGAGGAGGAATCCCTGTCTTAGTCCTGATCTTAGCGGGGGACAATCCAACCTTTCACCACCAAACACAATGCTGCCCTTGATCAGCGTGAGGAAGTTTTTTCTCTGTTCTTGCTTGTGGAGTGTTTTTTAAATCATGACAATGGTGTTGGTTTTATCGAATTCTTTTAAAAATGACTGCGTGGTTTCTGTTTTTTTATTCTATTGATAGAGTATAAAATATTAGTTGATTTTCAGATACGACAACAGCCTTGCATTCCTGGGATACATCCCATTTAATCGTGGTGTATCATTCTTATTATTGTATGTTTCTGAATTCGGTTTGCTAGTATTTTGTTGAGGATTTTTGCATTTATATTCATAAGAAATATTGGTCTGTAGTTTTCTTTTCCATGTAATGTCTTTTTCTGGTTTTGGCCTCATAGAAAGAATCGGGAAGTGCTCATTTCTCTTCTACTTTTGGTGAGAGTTTTTGAAGAATTGATTTTGATTCTTCTTGAAGTGTTTGGTAGAATTCGCCTGTGAAGCCATCTGGGCCTGGGCTTTTCTTTATGGATAGTTTTTTGATTGCCAATTCAATCTCTTTATTTATTACAGGCCTATTAGGATTTATTATATCTTCTTGAGTCAGTTTTGGTAATTTGTATTTTTCTGGGAATTTGTCCATTTTATCTTAGTTATCTAATTTAGTCAGTATTACTTCCCAATTCTTTTTGTTTCTGTAAATCCAGTAGTAATGTCCCCTCTTTCATTTCTGATTCTAGTAATTTGAGTCTTCTTTCTTTTTTCTTGGTCAGTCTAGCTAAAAGTTTGTTAATTTTTTGACTTTTTCAAAGAATTTACTTTTTCCTTCCTATTACAGGGTTTTTCCTTGTAATAGCTTTGTTGATAGTCACTATTTATTGTGACTATCACCTTTGCATGGTGGTTACTTGACACTCATCTCATTTAACCCTTGAAACACCAAAGCAAACGTCATTGGCCGCATTGTCGTATGAGGCCATTGAGGTGCAATGCCTCGCTCCAGGCACGCGGCTAGCAGGCAGTGGAGTGGGGATCCAGCTCAGGTCTGAGTGTCTAGCTCCAAAGTCTGATGGATTTCTCTATAGCAGGGGACCTCTCCTGCTCCACTTTGGCCCCTGTCCTCCACGGCTGAGACCTCATCATCATTTTCTGACTTCATCATCACTAGGCGGAAGAGGGTCACTGTTCCCTTGCACTGTTCACTGTCAGCGGGTCTCAGCATCACCTAATGAGCCTGTTAAGCATATTCCTGCCCACTCAAGTTTGGCTCAGTAGGTTTGGGGTTGGACCTAAGGATCTGCATTATCCTCTAATATGCCCAGTGATTCTGATGTTGGGGACCCCTGACGGCACCTTGGTAGCCTGTGTTTGTCCCTGGAAACTCCTGATTACCTCTGCTGGACACAGGCCCCAAGGAGCTTGCTGCTTCCTCTGGTCTCTGGGTGCTCCTGGCTTTGGCTTTGCTGGGGTCGGAGTCAAGGATGAGGTGGGTCTTGGGTGGGAAGCTATTTCTTCTCTGCTTTATAAAAAGTTGCAAGAAGTTGTAAAACCTTACTCCCTGCCCCGTCTTCCTAAAGTTCTCTGTGAGGTCATAGAGTATAGGACAAATGTTTGAGGGTTAATGAGTAGGCTTGGAGTGTGTCTGTCATGCACACCCTGCTCCCCGCTGGCAGGGAGGGGCAGGGCTGGGGGAGAAAGTGACACTGAGCTGTGACTGGCTTCTCATTTTCCTGGAATGTGGCTCCCGAAAGGTCTCATATTTTTCAGCATTTCTGACTCAGGGGCTGTGTAAACATGACAAAAGGGTTTGCTGCATTTGAGAGACTGCAGGAGCTGGAGAGGGGGAGGGTGGGAACCCAGAGCAGAAAGAAGGGCAAACGGAAGATGGAGAATTGAGAGGGAGGAAGCAGAGGAAAATCCTGGGGTCCTGGTGGAACAGGGCTTGTGGTAAAATATGCTGGAGGAAATGAAGGCCAGGGGAGACCCACAAAATGTGTGAGGGATCTAGGGAGGGCTGGGTCTGTGGTGCGAGGCGGAGGGCAGAGTGGCCAGTGTAAGTTAGGAGCCCTGTCGGTGGGGTGGGAGGGGACCTCTGGTCCACGCCAGCCTCCCTGGCTGCTTCTACCTTTTAGTGTAGAGGTGTGCTGTGCCCGCTGGAGCTGGCTAGACAGGGAGAGTGAGGCCTTCACTGGTGGGCCTCCCCCTCCCAGGGCATGGTGAGCCTGGCAGCGGGGAGTTGCAACCCTGCCTGCTGGGGCACCACCTTTGGCTGAGAGCGCCTGCCGGTGCAGAGAAGGGCCCGAGATGTCACCTGTGAACCCAGCATACACTCCTGCTGGGCTCTTCTGGAGGCCAAGACTCAGCCCTTAGCCCTCTGAGCCTCCCAAGCCACTGACCTAGCCCCTTTTCCAGAGCTGGACGACGTGAGAGGTGGCCTGGTGGAGCTGGAGCCGCTCTGGCCTCCGGCTTCGGTGGATCCTGACTCTGCCGTTGACCTGAGCTGTGTTATATCAGGCAAATCACTCGCCCTCCAAAATTGGGTCTCCCCAGCTGTGTGGAAATGCTGGCATTGATGTTTTGCTGATATCATGCTGACCTTGCAAGGTTGGTGTGAGGATTAGAGAAAACGGAGGTAAAATCCTGGCATGTGATAGGCTCTTGCTCAATAGATAACTCTTGTTCTTTTATTCTGAGATCCTAGGATAATACAGAGCTAAGTGCCCCAGAAATAACAAACAGCTAAGTGCCCCAGAAATCCTCCAGCTGGCAGGCTGGGGCTGCTCTGCAGAATGACCAAGGCCCAGGCCCCCATATGCTGCCCTCTTCGCTGCTCTGCCTGCGGCTCCCTGCTGGCCCTGCGTCCTCCCGGGCAGTTCTTTCTCCCTGCTCCGCCCCACCCAGGACATACGAGGCCCTTGATCCCTCCCTCTGGGGGTTCTGGCCCCTGGCTGATGAGTGACCTGGCCAAGTGTCCCCCACAGTGGGCAGGCAGGGGGCATGTTAGCAGGGGGCCATTAGGAGGAGAGGGGTGTGTGTGTCCTGGGGCCCAGCGGAGGACAACAAGTCACAGATTAACCCCCTGGCCTGTTTCCTCTGGCACTGGCCTGGGGCACCCAAGCGAGGGCGTCCAGAGGTGCCTGGGTTCAGACTGGGTTCTGTTCGAGGAAGCAGGGGAGGAAGGTCACTTGTGGGTCACATGTGGTTGGAGCAGCAGCAGGAGAGCTCCGGTGCCCAGTCCTGCACAGGGAGCTCACACTGGCTTGGATTCCACATCAGTGCACAGCTCCCGAAGCTCCTATATCCTCGCACACACAATCTATTTAATCTAATCCTCACAGCAACGCTACCAGATAGGTGTTAATATAATCGCTGGGGCGCAGCAGAGGAAGCAGGCCCAGACGGCAGAGCAGGGTGCTCACAGAGGCCAGTAGGGGGTGGGACCAGGACCAGGGACTTGAACCCACGCTTAGGAAGAGGCTTGAGGAGATAGTCTGAGCTGACCCCCAAGTCTGACTTGTCCTCTTCAGCACTCATTATCTGTCTCTGACATCGGGCAAGTTGTGTAGCTTGTTTGTGACTTGAGTCCTTGATCTATGAAAGTCATAAACATAGTCTCTGCCTCATGAGATGATTGTGAGAATTAAATGCATTAATGCATACAAAGTGCTTAGAGCAAGAGATAAATACCAGCAATTATCATCATCACTCCCCTGCCAATGGAGTCTCAGGACAGGGGCTGCAGTTGGGTTGGGTGGAGGAAGTCAGTGCAGACTGGCTTGTCCTGTTCCACTTTACTGAGGCCTCCTGAAACTCCAGGGAAGACAATTGGAACTGTCTCCACTGGACTGGGCTGTCTTGTGAGATGGTGAGCTCACAGCAGCCGTTTTGTGCTGTGAGGAGGAAGGTCGGCCTGGAGGCAGTCGAGGTCTCTTTTGTTCTAAGATTTGGGGGTTTGGGAGTCAGAGCTGATTTGTTTCCTGCCTCCCTTCCTCCCCTCCATTCCCTTATAGCTGAGTGGCCTTGGACCGTTTTCTGAAGTGCCCTGGTTCTCAGTTCCATCATCTGTAACCTGGGGACTGCAGGGTGTGGCGAGGGTTAAATGAGCTAGGAATGGAGAGTGCTTTTCAGCTCCTGGTGCACGGGGCCCAATGACTGGTGACAGCTGTGGTTGTGGCGGTGGCCTCGTGGTTTTTGTCGTCAGATGCTGAGTCTGGCTGTCTCCAGGTGATGAGCCAGAGCTGGAGTAACTGTGCCACTTCTCCCTGGGCCGGGCCATCTGCACTCTTCCTCCTCTGCCCTCTTGGTTGAGCATCCTTGTCTTGTTCCCCGGGGCATCTGGCACCTTTTCAGGACAGACTCCTCTTCCTACCAAGGACCTAATTCTTTAACTGTCCTCTGGCTCCCATTCTGACCCTGACCTATGTCTTCCTTAGGAGCCCAAGTTTCTTTTCTTTCTTTTTTTTTTTTACTTTTTATTTTGAGATGACTAAACTTATAGAAAATTTGCAAAAATAGTGCAGAGAGTTTCCATATACCTTTCACTGAAGTCCTCATGTGGACAGCTTACATTACCGTGCATAGTTATCGAAACCAGGGCATTCACCTTGATCTATGCTGCGAACTCATCTGCAGGCTGTGGTAGAATTTGGCCAGTTTCCCCACTGCTGCCCTTCTCCTGTCTAGGGTCCAATCTGGGAGCCCGCACTGCATTTGGTCCCGAGTCTCCTGAGTCTCCTCCTATCAGGGACAGTTTCTGCATCTTTCTTTGTTTCTTGTGACTTTGGCACTTTTGAAGAATGCTGCTTAGTTATTTGGAAGAATGTCTCTCAGTTTGGGTCTGTTTGATTTTCTGATTCTGTCATTCCTTCTACATTTATTAATTGGAATTTTACTGTAAAGAACTGTCCCTCATCCCCATTTATTTACATCAGCGTGGACACCTAGATGTTTGCTTCATTCTGTGGGTTAGAATCCAATGCTATTATTTTTTCCTTTGGTCACATTAGCCTGGCGATGGCCAGTGGGAGCGCCTCGCCTTGGTAGGACCGTGGTTCTTGACCTCTCCTGTCTGCTGTCTCTGGCATCAGGGCTCTCTGGAGAAACAGAGCCCACAGGATATGTATATTAAGAGATTTGCTGGAAGGACTTGGCTCACAGGGGCCTGGCAAGTGTGAAATGTTTAGTGCGGGCTGGCAGACTGGGAACTCAGGTGGGAGCTGATGCTGCAGGTTCTTGAGGCCAAATTTCTTCTTCTCCAGGAAAACTGTCTCTGTTGTTGCTCAGAATGCCTTCCTCCAACTGGTTCGGTGATGCCACCCACACTCTGGGGGTGATCGCCTTTGCTTGTCATTGACTGTGGATGTTAACAACATCTACAGAATACCTCCACACGACACCTAGATTTGTGTTTGATGAAATCACTGGGTACCATAGTCAAGCTGACACAGAGCCAACCATTACACCCACCAATAGTCGGCCTCTAGGAAGCATGGACGTCATTTCCTGTGTCAGCAGAGTGGGGCGGGTGGAGAGTACAGGGGTTCTATTAGGCTGATGTGGGGTGGAATTATGTAATTCTGGTCCAGACCTCTTTAGTTTTCAGGTTTGACCTTTGGTTCCTGCCCTCTGTCAGAATTTGGGCAAATCCCTCTTTTCATTTGTAACGTGGAAGAATCTTTGTTCTTGGATCGGGGGGCGGTGATGTTCAGAAGGATTTTAAATGCCTGCCTTTGAAGCCTCCAGGACTTGGAAGGGACACTCTCAGCCTGGAGCTTTCATTCCTTCTGGCGACCTGGGATACCCTTCCCTTCTGGGAGAGGCTCAGGTTGTGCTGGCCACAGCAGTTCCCCTTTCTAGTCTGATCAGTTTGGAAAAGGGTAATCAGAAAGACCAAAGCGGGTTAACCACAGAGCCCAGGCAGTAATTGTGGCTACGGGGCGTGTGTGTGTGCGTGTGTGTGTGTGTGTGTGTGTGTGTGTGTGTGTGTGTATGTGTGTGTGAGAGAGAGAGACATACCCTGAGATGGTGGTGGGGATTCGATCTTCTGGGATTCGAACCTGCAAAGGGGCCAAAGCCACTGAGCAAGTCTCCCTAACTGGGCAAAGCTCCCTGAAGTTCTATAAGCTCCTGGGGAAAAGGACTGGGAGAGGCCTGGCTTTCCTAGGATTGGGGAAGGGGGTGTGGAAGCTAGGGAGAAAGGGGCCTTCATGCAAGAGGCAAACCCTAAGTGTATCCTGAAGTCCTGTCTTACTGCGGGACCTGGGCATCCTGCCACCGCCCTGTGTGTCAGTTGTCCTTGATCTTTCCATGCGGGGAAACTGAGGTCTACGATGGTTGCTATCAGCTCGTCTCCTTCAGCAGAGGAGCAGGTAGCAGACAATCAGTAACGGTAACCAGGTGATTTTCTTGGTCTCCCCAGAGGACAACCTGGAAGGAAACAGGTTGAAACCACAGCTACAGGGAACTGGGTTTGTCTTAAGGGGGTGGCTTCTGGTGGTGGTGAGCCAGGAAGGGCCCAGGGACTGAAGGAGTAGCTAGGACCCCCTTCACTGGGATCTCAAGGATAGAGACGATTATGTCGGGCAGGGGAGGGCCGAGCCTTCCTGCACAGTGGGGTGTGTCTGGAGGGGCAGATGGAGAGCTGAGTGGCCTGGCCCTGGAGTCGAGTCCCGGAGTCCTGCTGCCCTGCATGGACCTGGGGAAAACAGCGAGGGCTACTCGTGCCCCCTTAAGACCACATCTGTTCTCACGCCCTGTCCCCTGCATCTACCCCCGGGAGCCCAGCTGGAATTGTACCAACTCAGTATGGGAATGTAGGATAGTCACGCCTCCTGGGAGCTCTCGTTAGTAGTCTGAATGTGTTTGATTGATACAGTGGGGAAATGAGTGTAATTTCTCAAAATGTGAGGTTCACAGGGGCATCAGTAATAAAAAGGTCCATTCATTGTCCATCAGAGCCTGAAACAGGCCTGAAGACAGAGGGGCTAGGCCAGCGCCCTGAAAGGCTGCCTGCTTCCCCCGCGGCGGGGACCAGGAGATGGGACGAGTGTCACTGAGCATCCTTGGACAGCAAGCTGGACCAGCTCCGGCCTCCGTTTCCTCATCTGTAAGACGGGGAGAGTGAAAATAATACCCTGCTTGCTGGGTTGCTGTGAAGAGCTTTGCAAATGGTGTACGTCGTGGGGTGGGCGCTCTGTTCCTGGCTGGGGTGACGAGTGGGGGGCACCTTTGTGTGAAGCTGGCACTCCTCCTGGCCCACCGCTCATGAGCGGAGTTAGAGGAGGGACTGGGGTCTCCACGGGCCCTGGCGCAGGGCTGTGCGAGGGGCTGTGCAGCGGTGCCCTCCGCGGTGCTCCTCCAGGCTCTCTGCAGTGGCTTCTCCTCCCCCACAGCCTTCCCACCTCCCTGCGCACGTGAGGACGGTGATAAACACCCTGCCAGCTCTGAATAGGGCCTGACCTCAGCGGCCAGGCATCTGCCCTCGCCCCCACCCACCCAGCCTCGGCCGCATTCCTGGAGAGGCCAAGGCCCGTCTCCCCACTGCCCCTCTCGCCTTCCACCCTCGGGGGCGTCCGGCTGCCCCTCGTGGCCCTTGGCTGCTGCCCACCCTGCTGCTTCTGTCCGTCCAGTCTGCTCAGAACCTTCCGTGCTGAAGGGCCTGAGTGTGGGTCTCGGGTGGGATAGTCCATAATAATAATAAAGGGAGTAATAATAATAGTGGTTATCATTTACTGAGCAGTTAGGCACCGGGTTCCATGCTAAGCACTTTACATGGGCTGTGTCAACAAATTCTCAAAACAGCCCCATGAGGAAGCTGCTATTACTGTAGTTCCAGTTTAGCAGGAACAGAGAGGGTCAGGGGGAGGAGGGGGAAACTGAGGCTCGGAGAGGTCAAGCTGTGTGTCCTGCACCCACAGCTAAGGAATGGGCGAAGCCAGCCCCCTAGTGCCATCCATGTCCCAGTGTCCCCTCCCCCCATGGTGAAGCACTTGGGTCCCTGCCCCCTGTCTTAACCCAGGACACGGGACCCCGGTCCTGAGAGAAGACGCACGAATGGGAGGCAAGACTCGTTTAGGGGCCTGGGGTTCCCTGCCAGGGGAGGTGGCGTGGGATCTCCTGGGTGCTGAGGGTTTTGTGGAAGTTTCGTGTCCCTCATCCTTCCATGCGCAGTTTCCTAGAGGCGTGAATTTGGAACCTGGGTGAGCAGGTAACCTTTCCAGGGTGCTAGCCTAGCCCCTAGCCCCTGTTTCAGGCTCTGATGGACAAGGAAGGGACCTTTTATTACTGTTCCCTCTGTGTACCTCACATTTTGAGAAATTACACTCATTTCCCCATTGTATCAATCAAACACATTCAGACTACTAACGAGAGCTCCCAGGAGGCGTGAATAACCTACATTCACATACTGACTTGGTACAACTCCAGCCCAAAGCACGGAAGTGAGATGTTGTGAAATTTTGACTGAGGCTCACAGCCTTCCATTCTTACCTTCCATTTCCTCTCCTGGTCTAACCTCCATTCGGCGTGCTGCTGTCTTCCCTTCCTTCCCTGTTTTGTGTGATGACTGTCCAGGTTCCTCAAACCTGTCATGCAGCCCAGGCCCTCCCACCTCTCTCTTCCTCCCCCTCTCGCGGGTCGGGTCGTATCATTCTTACCTTCCTTTCCAATTCTTTCTTCGTCTCAGCTGTCAGCGGGCCTCAGCCCCTGCTGGGCTGGCTGCCCACCTGCCTGCCTGCAAGGTGCATCAGAGAGGTGTGGGCTCCCATTCTGGCTCTGCTGCCCACTGGCCTTGGGACCTTGAGAAAGTCACTTGTCCTCTCTCAGTCACGCTTTTCCCATCTGTGAAATGGGCACGCTGAGGTCTACCCCTGAGCGCTGAGCGGGGTTGGAGAAAGCGGAAGTAAACAGCCAGGCCACACCCTCCCTGGACAGACGGCTGCTGTCGTCGTCACTGTTGCTTACCATGGCCACCCTCCATCCTGGCCCCACCGCGGCAGCCTGGTCACCCTCTGTGGGTGGTGTCTCGGGTGGGCTCTGTCCCTGCATGTTGGGGACGCAGACGAGGGCTGGGCTGCAGGGGGTGCGTGCCAGCTTTCCACGCATGCAGCGGGAGTCGGGGTGAGCTCGCGCTTCCCTCGCTGCCGCAGACACTTTCTCCTTTCCCGTCGGACCTATGTGTTATCACCGTCCTATACTGTTGCTCCGTTTTTAAGGAAACAACTTGCTTGTTTTAAAACCTTTTATTCATTCTAAGTGACGGGCTTGATCTACAGTGATATATTTTTTGTGTTTTCTGAATACATAAATATTAAAATTGTTGGGCCATGCTTCCAGCATCTTGCGTATCACACTTTAGGAAACGTGGGGTCAGACGAACTCCTCCCCCTCTGTGTTTTTGTGTGTGTATCGGTTCTTTATTACGGGAGATTTAAGAGCCGCACAGAAGCAGCGAGACTAGCATAATGAACTCCTCTGTACCCACCCCTGCCTCGACAACCGTCAGCTTCTGCTGTTTTTGTTTCTTTGTTCCCCTCATTCCTCCCTCTCCCTCTTCTCTTTTATTTGCTGGAGTGTTTTTAAAGCAAATCCCAGACATTATATCATTTCACTTTAAATACTTCAGTATGTATCATTAACAGATAAGGACTTTTTATTTTCACATTACTGTAATGCCGTTATCACAGTTAGCATACTTACGAATAATTTCTTGGGTCGGCCACTAGCCTGTCCTGTGTTCAGTTTTCTCTGACTGTCTCAACCATGTCTCGTTACGGTGGTTGGTTTGAATCAGGCAGATGAACTTGGAAAGCAGGCTCTGCCCAGCCTTCGTCTCTGTGGTAATCACGTGTCGACATACAGCGTCGCCTCTGTCTTTGCACTGGTCCACTGGTGGTGCACGCTCACTCCTTCCGATGGGTCCTCATTTCCCAGTTTCTGTTCCTCTCTCCCCCTCTGCCTTCCCTCCAGGCTCCCAGCTGGTGAGATCGGGAGCCCAGTGTCCAGCCTCCTCCCATCCGCAGCCTCGGCCCGCCGGTCCCCCACCTTGTCCCCAGGAAGGGGCTGGGTGTGTGTGCGGAGAGGGAGGGGCGGTGGGAGGAGGGTGGCACCTTGGGGTGAAGATGCTCAGGGAGGGACAGCTCCTGGCTGCCTTCCGGCTGCCCCATCCCATACATTCCCCTGAGATGTCCTTGTAAGGCTGCCTGGCTTGCTTAGAAAGGGCTGGCCGTGGGGTCACTGGGTTCTGGGAAGCACAGCTGCCTCACTGGGCTGGGCGTAGGCCAGCCGGGGGGTGGCCTTGTGGGAACACACCCCTCTTTCAGCTGCACTCCCTGCCGTGGCCCTGCGCCCCATGCCTCTGGCTGTGCTTTCATTGCCAGCCAAGGTCCTGCCCTCCCCCAGCCTGGTGGGCTGCTCTCAAGCTTGGGATGCTGCTCTGGTCCCTGATCCTGTCTCCTTCAGGCTGGGAAAGTCACGTCCCAGAGTCCCTGGGTCGCTTCTGTCCTCTCCTTGCTTTGCGTAGGAGGTCTCACGCCTCGGTTGTGCTGACTGCTCTGGTTGCTTTCTGAGGCAGTGAGGGTTCTTGGGTCCTCTTCCCAGCTCTCTCCTTGAGATCCAGGGGACCTTTCGGGATGGGCCGCAGCGTTCTCCTTTGAGAAGTGCCCAGGTCAGCTCTAGACCTCAATGACTGAATTGCCCAGAGGGATGCTTAAGATTTAGGGGTGTGTGTGTGTGTGTGTGTGTGTGTTTGTGTGTGTGTGTGCAGCCCTAGGATATTGGTGGGGCCACAGGGGGAAAGAGACTGAAGTGGGGGCTGCTCCCCGGGGTCGCCAGGATCCCACAGCACTTTCCAGCTCCCACGTCTCCACGCATCCTTTCCCTCCCTGCCACTGTGTTCCCTCTGGTATTTCAGATTCTGCTTCCTTGTCTTAATATCTTTGCTCTTTCTCGTTCCTGTCTGACTTTTTTGTGTCCCTGTTTCTCCGCCCCAGGTCTATGCCCCTCAGGACTCTGTGTGTCCATGTTACCCCAGGGGCCTGTCTTGCTCCCCAAGTCCCCACCCGTTAATCTTCGCAGCCCCCAGGTTTCCTCCAGAGCCATCCGTGACTCGGGCTTGGAGGGCTCACGTCCTTCTGTCCCCTGCTCCAGGGCTACCTCCCAGCTTCAGGGAGTTGCAGAGACCCCAGAATGTCCCCCAAATGCCTGACACTTTGTGGGGTGTCGCTCATTTGTGTGTGTGCCTGTTACAAAGAGTCCCCCATTTCTGAGCCTGTAATGAACCCCAGCTTTGCCCCTGAGGGGGGGCACAGAGGATGTGTGACACCCAGAGCCGTGCAGGAGGGAAGATTGTATGAGGCCGTGGAACGAGCCCTGGCTGAGGAGTTGGAAGACCTGGGTTCACGTGCTGGGCCTCTTACTTCCCGGCCATCCCATCTCAGTGAGCCTCAGTCCCTCACCTGTCACGTGGCCAAAATAACAATGTGATAAGGTACTTGACACACCCCAGTGACCTCCCACCACCCAGGATCTGCCCAGGCACTGAGAACCTGCTACCTGCAGCAGCTTGGAGGGACAGGCGGTGGGAGTGCATGGTGGGGGAGGACGACTTGTAGTTGGGCTCACTTCTCAGGAAGAATACAGACCTCCACTCTCCTTCCATGTGCAGACGTCTCTGGGGGAAACTGAGGCATATATGGCCCTGGGGGCCCTGGACAGCGGGAAGCAGAACAGAAGGGAGAGTGGCCGGCCCCTGGCCAAGGCGTTTGTGTGGGCAGTGCCGGCCTCTGCGGTTCCTGCAGGATGGCGCTGCGGGTGTGGAATCCACAGGAGTGAGACGCCGAGGCTAGAACGTGCCAGGATGCTCGGGGCCACTTGTCTCGGGCCAGGAATGTGCTGTGGTATTATTAGCCTTCAGAATACCACCCAGGGGGCATGGCGGACACCTGTCCAGCCCTGCCTGCCCAGACAGCCCGTGGGTGCCTGTGCTCTACCGCCCGTGGAGGGAGCTCACGAATGTGCCTGTGTGTGCGTGTGCGCGCATGTGTGCGTGGGAGTGTGTACATGGATCTGTGTGTGTCTGTGGAGCCTGTGCACGTGTGCATGTGTGGGCATGTGCCTGTGTGGGGGCAAGTGTCTGTCAGTGCGGATCTTTGGGGCCTTATGCACAGGAGTGTGTGTGCAAAGATTTCCTTGCCTGTGTGTGTGCAGGTGTGCGTGTGCGCGAGTTTGAGTACCTGTGCGGTGTGTGGTGCGTGGGTACCTGTGCATGCATGCACGAGTGTGTGAGTGTGCGTGATTGCATGGCTGTGTCTCTGTGTGCCCCTGCCCCAGGGCGCAGTGGGAAGCCCCAGGGGGACTGGGGAGCAGGAGGGAAGCAAAGGACTGAGGGGAGGCTAACGACCCCATCCAGGTGAGAGGGGAGGCTAGATGGCAGGAGGGAACAGCTGGCACGGATGTGCAGGAAGGCAGGAAGTGCTGCCAGGGCTCCCGGCAGGGGGCTCTGGACCACTGCCCTTGACTGGAGCGTCTCAGGCAGCATAGTAAAGAGCCCCGAGGTCAGACGGCCTGAGTCCAAGTTCTGCCTCTGTCACTCTTGAGCCTCGTAACCTTGGGCAAGTGACTGAATCGCTCCAAGGTGATACTAACAGTCCCTGCCTAGGTAGAGTTATTGGGAGAAATAAGCAATATACGGTGCCTAGAACATTCCATAAATGATAACGTATCATCATCGCCATCACCATCATCATGATTACGGACCCCTCCTGGCAGCCCTTTTCTTGCTGAGATGCCCTGGCAGGATGGGGGACCCCCAGCTCATTCTGTTCGTGGCATGGCAGTGGAGGCCCAGAGAGGGCATGAGACTGGCCTGGGGTCACCAGGGAGCCAGGCAGAGCCACAAGAGCCCAGCCCCCTGGCTCCTGGTCACTCCTGCCACCGTGCCGCACTGCCTTGCTCGCACGTCCGGGCCGGCAGTGCCTCGCCAGGCCGGAGAGACCAGGAGAGTCTGGCAAGACCTTCCTATCCACTGTGCATCTTCCAGGACCGATGTCCCCCTCTCGGCCCTCGCGGCTCTCCTGAGTCTTCTGCTCCGAGCGTCCTCGATCTGACTGCAAGTCCTGACTCTTACATGGAAAACAGAGCAGAAGCCCAGGAGAGGGAGCCAAGGGAGAAGGCCCAGTGTCCTGGCTCCCTCACCCCGTCTGGGCCAGCAGGGCTGACTACCTGGCTGTTGACTTAGCTCTCACACCCGGTGGGGCTAGGCCAGCTGCACCTTCTGCTCCCGGCCCTGGCAGACAGGAGCGGAATTCCTAGGAAGCGCTGGGCCCGTTGAGAGCTGGGCTCTCTCTGCCCCCGTCTGCCGGCACATCCCACATCCTCTCCCTCGGCCCTCCTAGGCCACTGTGTGGCTGCCCTAGGGCAGCAGACTCAGGTGTCACCAGGAGTGTGGAGGTGGGGTGGGTACTTTGGCCCCTGGGCTCAGAGGGGCAGGGCGTGCACAGGCAAGCAGGGTCTGCCAGGATCCCCTGCCACGGCAGGCTGTGATTGCCCTGGACGCCGGCCGGAGAAGACTTGTTTTTCACAGCCACTACCACGTACCCGAAAGAAAAAAACCAAAAAATCACCATCAACAAAAACAGCAACCAAACTTTTTTTTTTTTTTAATCTGCAGTTAATGGCCGATTAGCTGTACATTATTAAACAGGCAGCTGGAGATTTGCCAGGGTAGATGGCTTGAGCCAAGACTCACAGCCTGAACACAATGTTCCAAGAAAACAGTCCCCTGTGGGGTCCCCGGTGAGGAGCACCCAGAGGGATGGGCTCCCGCTGTGGCCTCTCACCCTCTCACCCTCTCACCCTTCCCTCCCAGCCTCTGCCTGGGAGTCCTGCGCAGGGCAGAGCCAGGCTGCCCCTGGAGCCCAGGCACCCTTCGTTGCGGCCCTGTGGGTCCCTCCCCACCCACGGCCTGAGCGGCTCTTTCCCTCCTAATGGACGTTGGGGGCCAAGGTGAGGCTCCTGCTTCCATCCCAGAGGGGTCGGGCCAGCTCCTCCTTTCCTGGGGCCAGAGTGACGCAGGGGCCTGAGCACTGGTTGGCTTCATTGAGTTCCTCTCTGTGGTGACTCTGGGACTCCCTCCCTGTCCTCCCCGGGCCTCACTTTCCACATCATTTCAAGGAGAGGATTGGACCGATGGACCAATTCATTGTCTAAATTCATTGTCATCAACGTTTTTGTGAGCCATGATTGGTGGCCTTGGGGAGAGGCTGGGGTGATTGTTTGCCAGAGTTTGGGGACCTTCTTGCCCCAAACCTGGTCCCATTGGTGAGACCAGGACCTTGTCTCAAGCAAGCCCTGCTGGGCGGGGGTGGCCACTAGCCCCATTCACATTGTTTTGGATGGTCCCCCCGGCCACCTAGAGGGCCCCCAGGGTAAGGGATAAATGTCTGAAGGTGACATCCCAGTCATCCACATGGTAGAACAAGCTGAGAGTCTGGAGTCTGGGGACTGCCCTCTTGTGAAGCCAACGCTGCGTTAGGGTAGGTGGATGGAAGCACAGTGTGGTGTCCGGGTCACTGCCAGGGTGGGCCACTGCCCAGGCACTGGACAGGCTGCTGCTGGGGCGTGTGTGTGTGTGAGGGGGTCATTGGTTTGGGAACTGGGTCTTAATGAGCTTGCTCTGAACCTCTTAGGGAGAATATGGCACAGCCATTGATAGCATCGACTCGGAGATCCAGTCCTGTCACCACTGCTTATTTGCTGCCTTGTTATCTTGACTTTGGGCAAGTGGCTTCACCTCTCCCGTCTGAGCCCCTCAGCTGTACAAAGCCGGGTTACAGCAACACCTACTCCCAGGGTGTGGGAGGAGGAAATGGGCCAATGCAAGTAGCCTGGCACTTACCAGGGCCTGGCACATGCCGAGTGCACATCAGCTGTTGGGGTCCAAGTAATCCCTCCCTCTGGCTGTCGGGTCTTTCCCTTCGGATCATGCAACACTTTTTGTGTTGCGTATGTGTGTTTCTGTTTCTTTAGTGTCTCCCTTTTCTAGACCAAGTGCTCCCTGAGGGCGGGGGCTCCGTCTGGCTCTGTTTGTGCACTGCCCACAGGGCCACACGGGGCCTGACCCACTGCGGGGTCAGAAAGCACTTGTGGAATGAATGAGGGAATGGGGACCCACTGGAAAAGCATCAGAACCCAAGAAACAACCACTGAGCACTGGCGTGTGGAAAGATCTAGAAACTGAAAGAGCTGGGGACATCCAGCTTGGGAAGACACCACTGTGGGAGATGGGGAGCGACTGTGTGTGTGTACAAGAGAGGGAGATTGTTCAATAAAGCTTTGAGGGGATTTGTCCTCTGAAGCAGAGCCGGGGTC
Source organism: Indri indri (assembly GCA_004363605.1). NCBI lineage: Eukaryota > Metazoa > Chordata > Mammalia > Primates > Indriidae > Indri > Indri indri. The sequence continues at coordinate 18,662 of RJWJ010012871.1, forward strand.
CCAGGAAGCAGGTTTCCACCAGCTGTGGGAGCCACCTCGGGTGTCGGAAATGAACTCCGAGGGCCTGGGTTGGGGAAGGAGAGCCCTGTGGTGTGCGGGCTGTGGTCTAGCAGGTCGCTGAGGTCCCTGCCCACTTGCTGCTGCTGCTTTAGTTAGAAGAGGAGCAGCAATAGTAGCTGATGCCTCTGAACTTCAGTTTTCTCATCTGTAAAATGGGTCAGCAGTGGTCAGTACCCAATGGGTAATTGGGAGGATTAAAATGAGTTCTTACCCATGAAGCTCTAAGGACAGTGTCTGGCAACTAGAAAGCACTCAGTAAATTTGAGCGTTTATTGAACAGGGCCAGAGAGATCCAGGAGAGGGAGAGAAGAATCATGCCTCTAGGATGGAGGTGGTGATCCTTATTTGAAGGAGAAGGGTGAGGGAGAGCTAACATTATAGAGGGCTGCTCCGTGCCAGACCCTGCACTCAGGGCTCAGAGCAGTTAAGTAACGTGCTCGAGGTCACACATCCAGTCAGTGGGGTGGCCAGGCTTCAGACGTGGTCCATGCAACTCCACAGCTTGGGTCCTCCCCCCCCGCCCCCACTCCTGGGCCTGGTTTCTCTGATTCTCATGCCGGAGGGATAGCGGGACACCCATTTCAAGGTGGAGCAAAGTGATTGTGATCTGTACGGGCAGAACCGAAGTCCTCAGGAGGGAAATCTCCAGCTCTCTCCAACCCTGGAAGCGTCCCATCATTAAACACTCTGGGGAGACGGGGAGGGTGCTGCAAAGGGTGAGATCCCCACAGGTCATTGCCATGGAGCCCAGGGCATGGAGGTGGCCCCGATGGCCCTGAGCAGAACCCTGGGGAGTCAGGCTAGGTGGCGGGGAGGAGGCATGCGTACAGGGGAGCCTGAGGGCTGGGGGAAGGGAGGCGGATGCACAAGAGTTGGGGGAGAGAGCCCTGCTGGTGATGAGAGGGGAAGGGAGGGAGAGGAGAGGGAAGAGAAGAGGAGGAGAGGAACCCAAGGCTTGGACCTGGGCCGGTGGGCAGCTCTGAGATTTGGGCAGGGGTGCCCAGCTGGAACCAGTCCTCGTAGGGCTGCTGGGTAGTGGTGAGAGGGAGGCCCGGAGGTGGGAGGCCAGCTGGCCAGCACCAGGGCCTGCCTGGGGCAGCAGGTACGAACTAAACATTCAGCCACTAGCCAGCCTTCCTCCCCTCCCCAAGCCCAGCAGGCAGCTTGGCTAGAGGTCAGCTCTCCTGGGGCGGCCAGCACGCTCCCCACTGACCAGCGCCCACAGGCCAGGCCCTGCGGGATCCTGTCCCATCCGTAGCAGCTGCTTCTGGCTGTTTCTGCCTCTTGGCCATTCAGAGAGAAATGGGAAGTGGTCCCAGGCTTCAAGGAGTTCCCAGATGAAAGGGCGGGGAGACAAGGGAGGTGTAAGTGGGCAGAGGCATTTGCCCTGGCTCACTTTCCCAAGTCTATTTTTCAAGTAGTTGATGATGCCTGTGGTGTCTTATCTCTATTATTTGAAATAGGAGTCGGGCCAAATTTCATTAAACTTTCCTCGTGCTTTTTATTCAACAAGTATTTGTTTAAATATTTATTTATTTATTTAAAAAAACTTAGGGGGTACAAGTGTTTTTTGTTACATGGATGAATTGTGTCTTGCTGAAGTCAGGGCTTTCAGTGTACCCATCAACAAATGTTTCTTAAGTGTATACTGCTGTCCTCTGGACTCTGGCTTGCAGGGTACAGAAGAAAACCTGAAATTTCCGATGGTGTCTCGTGGAGTAGAGTGGAACTGTCACCTCCTTTGGTATGATTCTATACCTCTATTAATGCAACTGAAAGTGCTTGGGCCTTTTGGGGACAGCCATAGCATACAGTCAGCTAAACTGAATTCCTGATTTCACTATGTATCTTAGACTTTTCCCTGCATGAACTATTATGAATTCAGGTATTTTATGACTTTTAAACCCTAGTTCAGGACATTACCCCAAGAGAAATGTTCCCTTGCTAATTCTGGCCCATCGATAAAGTCAGTTTTGCATTTCAGTTCAGTTCAGCATCTTAGTTCTTCCTTCTGCTTCTTCTTTTTTTTTTTTTTGTTACTTCTTTTGCTTGGTAAACCTCCGTTCTAAATTTTTATCTAAGTTACTGATAAGTATGTTGAACAAGCCAGGGCTGAGGACAGAGCCCTTTAGCAAATTGAGACGTTGACATTGATCTATTAATCAACACCCTGTTGCTTGCTGGTAAGGAATCCACTCAGCTTTCTATCTCGTCTCTGAGAATTTCATCACGGATCCTGCCAACGCCTTCCTGGGATGCAGATCGGCTCAGTCTGGGGGTTCCCCTGACAGTCCAGTCTAGGAGCCTGATAATAATGGGTTTGGGGTGGTGGGTGTGGGCTAGGGGAGGGAGGGGCGATAGCTCCCGAAAGGGTCAAGATGGAGCCGGTGGTCTTTGTGGGGTAGGCCCAAGGGACATCCTGCCCTGGAACTCCAGGATCCTTCCAGCTTTAAAACCATGCTCCTCAGGGAAGACAAGGGATTTGTGTGCACTGAACTGGCATCAGCAGGGACTTTCTGCCAAGGACAAACATCTGCCTAGAAACACATTCCTAGAATCTCCAAAGGACTTTAAGGCCATCCGATGAGGAGATTGAAGCCAAGAGGACTGAGACTTTCCTCTGGGCACCAAGGGCATTGGTGGTTGAGCTGGGTTAGAACCCAATGCCCTGACTCCCAGTCTGAGGCTCTTGGCTAGAAACTGAGGCAGGATTAGAGGAGGGAGGGGCTACCAGGGTGTGTCCTGGGGATAAGCTGCTGGTAGGCCATTTCCCCACGACTGCCCGCCCTTTCAGTCCTCTGCCCTCAGACTGTGGGACAAATCTGAGTAGGAAGCTGGAATGTGGAAGGGCCAGCACTTTTCCTTCTGGGGGGAGAGTGCAACGAAGGGCTTGATGTCGTGTCCGTTTCTGCACTTTGAGAGATGGTGCAAATGCAAGCGAGTGAGAAGAAACAGAGGCCGCGGTGGTGAGGAGGGCGCCCCTGCTCCTTCTGGCCTGAGTGCTAAGGCTGATACAGGGAAGAGGAGCCAGCGTCAGGAAGGAAGGACAAGGGCCACTGCAGGGCAGCAGCGTGGGGTGGCTTCTGGGGTCAGCTCTGGAAGGAGCCCGAGCATTCCAGGGGGTGACTCTGAGACATAAGCATCCTGGGGACAGCCTGAACTCATCCTTGCTGCAGGCGGAGGGGTGTGGACAGAGGGGGAGGGTACAGCTCAAATGCCCAGACATCGACCACCTAGGGTGGCCCCCAGGGCCTGGCTCCCACCAGGAGCAGACGAAGGCGGCCCTGGGTTGAGCCCCGCTTTCTGTCCCAGCCACTGAGGGCCATGGGTGGGGCCGGGGCTGAGAGGCCGGGGAGAACTGGACCCAATACTCTTGCCCCGTCTTTCTCTCTGGCTTTGTCCTTGTCCTTTCTGCTCTGCTTCTCTGTGTGCTTTGTCCCCTTTCTGTCCCGTCCCTCCTCTCCCAGTGGAAGTGCCTAACTCAGCACCTGGCCCCAACACACACGATTCATAGCTCCCTGCCCTCCTCAATGGCCGCTGTGTTGCTCCAGGGCGCTGTCCCCCGCCCCCAGCTCCATCTCTCCCCTCCCTCTGGGTCTCTGTTTCTGACCCCTGCTTTGTCCCGTTCTCTCTGCTCCTGGCTCCCCTGCCATCTGTTTCTGCAGCCTCTGTCTGCGGCTCACAGGCCTCCACAGGGCGCCCACTCGGTGCCAGGCACTGCCCTTCCCCTTTCTGGGCTCTGTGTCTCCTCACCTCCTCTGCCATCTCCTCCCCCTCCCCCCCCTCCTGCCCCCTCCCCCAGCTCCACCCGGCTCCAAGGCTGGCATTATTCAGTTTTATGAGACCCCCCCAGGCCTACCCCTGAAGGGACCAACCACAACTGGAACCAGATGTGCAATCCTGCACTTGGGGTGGGAGGCGGGGAGGAGGGGAAGGGGCACGGGCTGGTTCAGGGGGTGGGGGTGAGATGGAGGCCCCCGGGGATCCTGGTTCTCAGGGCTAGAGGGGAAGGAGAGGGGGTGCATTAGGAGGAGGGTGGGGAGGGGAGAGAAAGGGGGCTGAGCAATCCTCTTTAGAAGGCAGTTCTCACTGCACATGCGTGGGTGCATGTATGTGCATGTGTGTATACATATGTGTATGTGCATGCATGTATGTGCACGTGTGTGTGCATGTGTGTGTGTGTGTGTGAGAGAGAGAGATGGGGGACTGACACTGGGGAAAGCCGGGCATGGGTGATGGGCTGTGGGACAGCTCTTGGAAATAAAGAAGAAGGTGGCTGTTTCTCTTTGAAGTCCTCTAGCTCCTTGACTTCCTCTCTCTATGGCTTCTAGGGACCTGCTGCGTTCCTGGTTCTGCGCCCAGGCGCTGGAGCAGGCAGCTGGAGAGAGGGGTGACGTTGGGGTGGGGGTGGGCAGTGTAACCTCCAAAGCCTCCTGAGAGGAGGTGGAGGAGGTGTCGTTCAGGGTCCCCAGATCTGCCACAGACCTGGGGGGTGTGGGATGTGTCTGGGACGTCTCTGTGTCAGTTCGATGGCTCCCTGGTCCTAGCACAGTGTTTCTGCCTGCAATTATATAGCTTCAAAGATAGTCTGTGTACAATTATCTGGATACAGCCTTGTACGGTACTGAGCATTTTCAAATGCCCCTTTATTCAAGTGTTCGTCAATCATCCAGCCAGCCATCTCTCCATCATTCATTTATTTGCTCCACATTTATTGAGAATCTGCTATGTGCAACCCTGTGCCAGACACTGAACAAAGTAGGAAAGGGGAAGGAAAAGGACGAATCAATCTTTCACTGCTCAAGAAACGGGAGACACAGAAGTGCACCCGACCGACCGTCTGTCAGGGCATTAGCGAATGAGCAGAAGCCCTGGGTGTCCAGGGCAGAGGGCAGTGCCCACCCAGCGGTGCAGCTGGAGAAGGGTCCAGGGAGGATGTGGCTTCTGAACTGAGCCCTGAATGCTGACAGGGAGAAGAGGGATTGGTATGATGGGAAAGGCCTGGAAGTCGCAGTCGAGGGGTGGAGGGAGAGAAGGTGGGGGAGGCGGGGGCTGGGATGTCCCGCTGCAGAGCTGGGACTGGATGCGGCAGGCAGTGGGGAGCCGGGACCTTTTGCTGTCCATCAGGATGATGTGGGTGCAGGCTGGAAGGAGGAGAAGGGGTGGATGGCGAGTTCTGCTCTTCTGGGACCTGTGAGTGGAAGGGGGTTCCAGGTTTATAGCACACTCCCCATCTACCTTTAGAGGAGACTGGAGACCTGGAACTGACCCAGAACCCTCTAACTTCCATCCCTGACCAGGGCTGACCTAAGCCCTGAGGGGCCCTTAGTCTGTGGTGGGGGTGGGTGTAGGGGTTAGGCAGAATATGGCTATTTGTGGGGACGCCTGGCCAGAATTGGTGCCAGTGACTGGGAGACTTGGTTTGGGGCTGGGCTGGGGGCTGGAGATGACTGGGCCAGGTGTCCCCACAAGTCCGTCAAACTCCGCCATCATTGCCATCACTGGGCAGCATCTGCATTCTTGCGGACTGAGGCTACTGTCAAGGCTGGTGGGTTCTGAGATGCCGAAATTTGTGACTCCAGGAACCCAGACTCTCTTTCCACCTGGGAGGGGATACAGTCAGCTTGCTGTGGAGACAGGGTGGAATGAGGCCTCTAACTCTGGGCCCCCCATGTTAGGTCCTGAGAAGGAGCCCCTCACCGCCCAGCCCCCCCAAGGATTTCATTGTCCTCGATTGGGGGTGGGGCAGCCCTCCAAAGTGCTAGCCATCTCCCTGTGCCTCTCGCCCTGGGTGCTCCAAAATCTTGTCCCTACTCTGGGCTTCTCCTATCATTGTACTCCTGGGGAAAACTGAAGCCTGGGGAAGGGTTTGGCTGAAGTAATAAAATTAGTGAGCGTTAGGACTGGAAAAGTTCTTAAAGACCTTTGGATGCCAACTCATCATGCATCAGGGGAAACTGAGGCTCGGAGATGCAGATGACTGGCCCAAATGGGGAAAAGAAGGAAGGGCCTTTCAGCCTTTGGAAGTCTGAGTGGTGAGGAGGGTGGCTCTGGAGCCAGCATGCTGGGTGTGAGGTCCGCTTCTGCATGGTCCTGCCTGGCTTCCCACAAGTCACCAGCCTGCTCTGTGGTCAGCTGTTCCAGCTGTAATAACAAAGATGATTTGAGGATTAAATGAGAGAGAATGATCTTTAGTGCCTGGCATATAATAGGGTGCAGCGAATGACTTTTTCCCTTGCATTCTGTTAACTAAAATGAAATTAACAAGGTTTATACTTTGGAAAAAGGAGCGTTTTATTTCTCATAAAGGGTAGCGGCCTGTTGGGAGGCCATTCCAACAGGTTGGGAAACTGATTCTCGGCCAGAAACCAGGCACACGTGCTTTGAAGAAGAGACAAAAGGCAACAGGATTTTATATTGAGCAGGGTAGTCAAATATACATATTCAACAAGCTATAGGAGGAATCATGAATATTTATGAAGGGAAATCATGCATTTGAATTGTGCGTTATCTCACCCATCCTATCATGGCTGGGAACTCAGTTTTAAGGTATTTCTGGGGTCCCCTTGGCCGAGAGGGGTCTGTTCAATTAGCAGAGGGCTTCGGATTTTATTTTTAGTTCGCAGCTCTAACTAATCCTATCTGCTTCTTCACTTTTATCATTTATTTGGTGCTCCAAATATTTCACATCTCTTTTCCCCCATTATTTTTAATTATACAAAATTTTCACATGTATAGAAAAGTCGACGTGATTATATTATAAACTCCCTAAATTCTACAATGAACACTTTGTTGTGTCTGCTTCATCACAGTTCCATAGATCCATCTCATTTGTTGATGCATTTCAAGGAGAGTTGAAGCATGTATTTCATTAACTAGAGCTTGGTTCAGATCACTTTGGAATATGCAGTCACAAATGTCCTGACTCAGCCCAGAGAAAACGCAGGGACTGTTATCCCACATTTGACAGCTGAAGAGAAAACAGGTTCAGAAGTGAGATTCCTGGTCTCCAGTCACAAAATGAGTTGGAAATGGCAGAAAGCAGAGCGTTTTACAAAAGCTGAGAGTTGCTGTATTATCGTCATCATCATCGTCATCTCACCGAACATCCTTCCCCAACCAGTGGCCCCTTGGCCATTTCTCTGCAGGTGTGTCTCTTCCGTGGGATCCTGGCTCCTCCCTGTCCTCTTCCCCACCCCTGTGCCCCAAGCCCCCTGGCCCTGCCCCTTGAGTCCTCAGGGAGGCTGCCGGGCCTTTGGCTGAAGGAGGGGTAGGCCACCCTTCCGGGCAAGCTCCCGCCCAGGTGCCTGTGCCCTGCCCAAGCCTGGCCTGAGCTGGGTAGAGTGCAGCCCTCAGAGCGCTGCAGGGGTTAAAGGAGGCGGCTGCTGGCAGAGGGGCCGACTGCTGGCTGACTCGGGGAAGGAGGCGGTGCACCACTGGCCCGCCCCACGGCCAGCCGCTGGTTGGAACCCAGCTAGCTGAGCCCTCAGCTCAGTTGCTCCCAGCAGTGGCCCTGGGACCAGCTCTGCTCCTGGCACCCGCTCTCCCTGCCTGGACACAGTGCTCACTCACTGCCTTCCTCTGGACAACCAGCTTCTTGCCAGCCACAGCTTTTGCCCCCACCACTGGCCACCACCCTGTCCAGGGAGTCCTCTGGCCTAGACACCCACCCCACTCAGTGGCGCCCCTGCAGGAAAGGTGAGTGTGTGTGTGTGTGTGTGTGTGTGTGTGTGTGTGAGTGTGTGCAGGGGGATGGAGCCGGCAGGGCTGCTGGGCTGCTGGTACTGATGCAGTGGAGACCACCCATCAGGCGTAAATCGGGGAAGGTGAGGTGCCTTGTCCCTGGGCTGGGCAAGCCTCTCAGGCGTCACCCTGTCAGCCCCGCATCTTCAGATCTTCCTGTGGTGCTGGCAGGGATGTCTGGGGTGGGGCTGTCCCTGTCCTGAGAGAGCCACCAGTCAGAAGGAGTCGGTTTGCTGGGGAAGGTGCTGGTGTCAGTGGCTGCTTGGAACTGAGGCCAGCTGGGGAGTGGGGACACAGGGACCAAGGGAGGGGGAAGATTGTGGGGTCTCCTGTGCCACCTGCCTGCCCGTGGCAGGGGCCTGGGTATCGTTTGTCTTCATTTCTTTCCCTGCCACCCACTGGCACTGCTGTCAGGGTGCCTTTCTCCTCCTTGGGGCTCTCTTTGCTCCCAGAGGGCTGACCTGGGCTGCAGGGGGGCTGGCGGGCCTGGAAGGGTTGGGGTTCAGAGCCCTCTCCCCCAGCCACTCCTCAGTGTGGACACAGCCTGGCTTGAGGGCCCCTCTGCCCTCCCCAACCTTTATTTCTTGCTCCTTCCTCACCCCTCGGGGCAGAAATGGCTAATCCAGGTGGTTAATGAACAGACACGGGCAGCTGCCTCCCCCACCCCCTGCACCCTCCTCTCCTCCTCTGACCTGGTGCCCTCCTGCCTCCCCTTCCCAGGCTGGGAGTCCCTGCAGGGTGACCTCAGTGTCTGCCCCCAGCCCCAATTCTGGACCCAGGCAGGACTGTCCGCCCAGATGTCTTAGGCCGGCCACTGTGCTAGAAGAGGAAACTGGGAGGGGAGGCTGAGGGGGTGACCCAGGGAAGCCTGCTGTGCTCCCAGGCTGGGCTCCCCGCAGGGGCCTGGGGGGGGGGTTGGGGACAAAGTGGGGAGGGGCTGACTTGGGAGGGCAGGGAGGCAGGTGGCTGTGGGTGGGAACAGGAGGGAGAACTGCATACTAGGGTTCCAGTATCTTTGGGGACAGAGCTTCTCTTGGGAAAGCCCCAGCTGTTCCTCTGTGTGGCAGAGCAGAGGCAGGTGCAGGGGTGTGAGGGGGGCACTCTCTCTTCTCACCGGAAACTGCCTGGGGTTGGGGACTGCTGTGGCTCAGACTGGCCTTAAGTTGCTTCTGCCAGCTGGCGGCTTCGCCTGTCTCCCCGGCTCTCGCCCAGGACCTCAGAGCTTGCTGCAGGGGAGGCACCTGCCTGACACCTCTGGCCCAGGGGCTGGGAGGGAGAGGGGAGGTTCTGGATTGGGATGGAGAGTTTGGCACGAGAGCCCTAAATGGAATCAGCGCTGGGGTCCCAGTTTGGGGGTGGCTTGGCTCCTGCTGCCCAAGGAGGACAGGGAGCCAGAGAGGTGTGGGCTGGGCCAGGCCAGGCTGGGGGTCTCAGCCAGTCGAACGGGGCCACCAGAGCTGGGAGGCAGCACCTGCATCTGGAGCTGAGAGTTCGGGGTGATGGAGGCAGGGTCCCCCTGCTGCAAACCCCTGTCCCTGAGCCCTCCTGTGCTTCTGCTACTTCATTTCCCTCAGAGCCCAGTGCAGAACTTCCCACGGGGTAGATGTATCAAGAGAGATAAACTCAGAGAAGCTGGGGGCCGGGTGGAGTGGGGCTGGGATAGAGTTCATGAAGGTTCAGGGGAGACATTACTGTCTTGTGACCATCTTCTGGTCTCTGATGGGCTGTGCCAAAGCGTCAGAGTTTGGGAACACTCAGCGTCCTGTTTTTATTGAGGTAGGGGCAGGAAGCAGAGTGGTAGGGGGCAGACTGGACTTTTGCTTGGTTGGAAGAGGGAGCCCCAGAGGTGGAAGCTGGGCTCAGTTAAGGCAGAGCTTCCTAAGGCCCCTGGGCAGTCAGCGGGAGAATGGGCTGCCTTGTAAGGTAGTGAGCTCCTTGTCCTGGGGGGAGTTCTGAAAGAAGCTGGAGAAGGGCTTGGAAGGGTTCCTGTGCTGGGCTGTGGTTAGAGCGATGACCTGGAAGGTCTCCTGGGACTCTGAGGGCCTGGGATTCTTGGAGCTGGGGAATTCTCTAGCACCAGAATGGGGGATCAGGAAGCTGTGGCCTCTGGCCTGGGGCGTGGGCACAGAGAGGACTCACAGGGTCCCCTTCCTCCCGCCCATGTTTGGAGAACAGAGAGCTTGACGCTCTGTCCTGGCACTGTGCGCCACCCACAGCTGCCCACCAGGTCTGCCCCAGCCGCTTCCGGCAGAGGTCCTTAGGTTCTTCCTATTCCTCTGGGCCCGCTCTGTGCCTGGCCCTGCTGGTTAACCCCTCAAGGCCTGGAGCACACCTGTGGGCTGTGTGGCACCGTGGGAGGGACGTCCAGCACCACAGCCCTTGCCCCTGCTTGCAGTTGGAGCCCCTGCCCCTGCTGTGGCCTCCAGGGCCCGTGTGCATGGCCCAGGGGTGGCTGCTCCCTGTTGGGCACCTTGAGCCTCTGCCGAGTGTGTCCTCCCCTACAGGGGCCTCCGCAGCCAGCCTGGAGATGGTCAGCAGAGGACAGTGCCAGGATCCGAGGTGCAGAAAACCCTGGGGCGGGTCTCACCTGACCCTCAGTTTCCACACATGTAAATAACGCAGGGTTGTCGGGGCAGCGTGAAGTGGTTTGTGTAACTAGCACGGTGGGGGTGGGTACAAGCCAAGGCAGTTGTTCTCAAGGGCCTCTCAGGAGCTGGGAGCCGGTCACCTCTCCAAACCTGTTTTCCCTGTGGTGGGCAGCGAGAGGAGCGGGGGTGGGGGTGGGGGGGGTGGGGCCAAAGAGTTCCCAAACCCAGATGCAGGCAGGTTCGGGCTTCCTGTGAGGGAATGTCCATGTGGGCTTCTGGGGTGGGCTTGCGACCCGCCCTGGGCTCTATCCTTCCTACCTCCCCTGCAGCCTCTCCTCTGCGGGTGCCCTGAGCAGAGAGGATGGAGCAGGAGGCAGAGGTCGCCCCACTCGACCCCCCCACCTCCGGTCAGGGCAGCCCCTTTTGCAGTCCTGGCTTTGTCTGACAGAGGGTCCTTTCCAATCCTAACTTCAGCCCCTGTCTCCAGTCCGGGACTAGATGAAGTGCTTATGTAGGGCACTCTTCTCTGGGGTTTGAAAGAGACCCAGTGACGGAGGGAGGGGTGTGTGGGGAAGGAACAGGAGACCCGCGTGTGCGGAGGGTGCCGTGAGCCTGGAGCAGCCAGGGTGGGAACTGGGTGGCCGGCAAAGCTCTTGGCTGCAAGTGGTTCTGGCTCGTGGCTTATTTCTGGGGCCATGAGTCTCTCTGGCCCCAGAAAGGAAACTAAGGCCCAGTGAGGGATGGGTTTGGCGAGGTGGGGGTGCATAGGAGACAGGCGGTGAAGCCATCCCAGTTACTGGACTGTGAAAAAAGCACATCAGAAGTGGGTGTGCAGTAGGGGAGGGAGAGGGTGGGTTTTTGAGAATGGAGAGGACCGTCCTAGACTTTGTCCCCAGCACTGTCCCCTGATGGCCTCTGGCTTGGTGGCTCCCTCACTGGCTGGCTCTTAGCTGTCCAGGGCTATTAGGCATGCAGAGGTGTGGGCACAAGTGAGCTGGAACAAGGAGCGGGGTGGCAGGGGGGCCTCCCTGAGTGCCCCCTCCATTATGCAAGGTCACACCTGGCCCTCTTCCCTTTCCTTCTCTCCGGTCGCCCGAAGCACTTTCCCATCCCCGAGGAGGAGGCCGCAGGAGGCTAGAGACCCCCAGCGCAGCTGGGTCCCAGGCCTGCCTCAACCGAGGCTGGTGGCCTTGGCCATCTTTCTACTTGCCCCCACCTCACTGTCCTTCAAGGAGGGAGGCTGGTCTCTGTGGAGTCGGAGCCTGTACGGGAGGGGTGGTAGGTGGGCCCGGGCCAGGGAAGTTGCCTCCTCCAGGGCTAGTCTGGGCTCTGTAATCCCTGCCTTTTTAGGGCTGGGAGCCTGCAACTCAGGCCTGGGTGTGGGAGGCAGGAGGGACCAGCCCAGAAGGGCGGGGTCTGGGGGAGCTGGATGGGGATGAGTGATCAGAGGAGTGCCTGGGTGGAATCCGGGCCCTTCTGCCACTATGGGGGTCCCAGTCCTGGGTCCGGTTCCCCCAGGGACCCTCCTCGGCCTTCTCTGGCAGAGATTGTGGAACCCCTTAGCTTTCTCTGACCCTTGCAAGTTTCCTGTGGGCTCACCTGTCTTCTAGCTGGATTACAAGCTCCTTGAGGGCAGGCCTGCATCTTTTGCCTCCCTGGCGATCCTTGCTGTGCCTGGCAGAGTGCTGCTCAACACAGGTGACTGACTGCTGGGGGGCCGAGGGGCGAGGGTTTTTGACAGGGCCTGGTGAGCATTTGTTATACTCGGATATGGGGCTGTGCTCACCGAGAGGTCCATGGCAAGGCAGAAAATGCGAGTCTGGAGCCAGACAGCTGTGGCTTAGTCATGACAACCCCGTTTATCAGCTGTGTGGTCTTGGCAAGTGACTGGATCTCTGCGAACCTCAGTTTCCCCAGTGTAAAATGGGATGATAGTACCTGCTTCATGGTGTGGTTGTGAGGATCGAATGAGTTCATTTGTTTAAAGCACTCTGAGCAGTGCATATAGTACTTGCTCGATCAAGGTTAGTAATTGTCATTATTATTGGTGGTGTTGGTGGCCTTCTTCCAGGACCCCAACTGTTGGTTGATTCCTCTCTCTTGTCGTGGTTGTCCCATCCCCAAGATGGGGAGAATTATGGGACCAGAGAGTGGAGGAGATCTTGGCATCATGTTCCCTTAAGGCTTCTAGTGTCAGATCCCAGAGAAGAGTCTTCGTTTCCCCCGCTGTCTCTCTTTCTCTGTGATTAGGGGGCAGGCGAGGAGCTAGAGGCCTTGTCTGCCCAGGGAGCTGACGCAGAGCTGTGTTTATGGAGGGCTCTGAGAAAGTCGCCATCACCGTAAACAAGATGTGTTATTATAAACCAGCCCAAGCTCCCTTTCTTGGATCCCATCCCATCAGGGATGACAGTCACATCATTGGAGACTCCTAGGCCTGGCAAGGACCTGGCCTGGCCTCCAGGCAGGCTACCCTGGACCATGGGCTATATCTGTAGAGGGGGCACCTACATTTTAAAGTAGGATCCCCAAATAACTGCTGCAAATTACTGTCTTATACCCTCTAGGTCTCCTTGAAATTTAACTTGCATTCCTCTTGCTGTAACTTTGGTTCAGTCCCTTGTTGGTAGGGGTTAGGGGAGAACCGTGTCCAGCCCTTCCTGTGTGCCATATAAGCTGAGAGCTTTGAAGCCGTGGTAGGGTAGGGCTCCTGGCCACACTCCCTCTCCATCCTAGGCCTCTGCCCTCTCTGGGGTCCTCTGTTTTCCGGTGCCCCTGACATTCCTCATTAGTAGGGGTCAGCCACAAGGCCTGCCAAGCTGTACTCTCCACCCAGCCGGGTTCCCACCCAGGGAGGCTGGGGTTGCTCTGGGTTGGGGGTGAGCTCCATTTCCGGATCCCTGGCCCGCCCAGTTGCAGCTGCGAAAGGCATTAAGCTTTTTTTTTTTTTTGGAGAAAGAATGGGCTTGGGTTGATGATGATGACAGCTGGGAAGGTTCCTGAGCTCAGCCTGGCCCTATCTCGCTTCCCCTCCTTGGCCCCTGCTCACCTCTGCCCGGTTTCTAGGCCATTGCTCATCTAGAGGTGGGCCTCACCTTTGGCCCTTGACCTTGACCAGACCTGGGCAATTAGCTGGTCTGCAACCACTTTATGGGAGCAGCCTGGGGGTTCAGTACCGGGCTCAGTGCTGGCATGGGGGTGGGGCGGGGCCGAGGGCTTCAAGGGAGTGTAAGGGAGGGTCTCTGCCCTGGGGGCCCCTGTTTTTGGCCAGTGCGAGAGTAGTGCTCCTGAAGCGGACAGATCGGAGTTTGTCCCGGGCTCTGTCCCTTGACTCTGGTTGAGTCCCTTCTGAGTCCCTTCCCTCCCTGGGCCTCAGCGTCCTCACCTGTGAAGTGAAGGGCTGGAGGGGTGCAGGCCTGGAGGGTCAGTGAGTCCACCTCCCTCGGTCCTGCCCTGGTCCCAGGCTGCAGAACTTCACCTTGGATTGACCTTGCTTCCCTCCCCGCCCTGCCCCCACCTCTGGCAGTCGCTGGCAGGAAGTCCTGCTGATTAGGGCCCTAATCACCGGCTGAGACTCCCAGAAACAGCAGAGCTGGTTGAGTGAGAGGGGCCGCCAAGCCAGGAAGGGGGGCTGGCATGGGGAGAAGCCTCCACTCAGGGATGTGAGCTGGGGTGTCGGGCTGTGACTGGGGGGCACTTGATGCCCGCCTGTGATTGGGGTGGCAGAGGTGGACTGGCCCCAGGGCTTGGCTTCTCGGGGCAGTGCCCATGCACCCACTGTGGAGGCTGTGAGGCGGCAACCGCTGCAGCTGGGCACTGGGGCCTCCTGATTGCTCACTTTAGAAGCTTTTTAGGGCACCCACCCTGTGCCAGGCAAGGTGCCAGGTATGGAGCTGGAAAGGCCAGGGAGACGCAGTCCAGTGGGAGACAAAGGGGAGTAGACAGAGTGTGTCCGCAGAATGCAACCGGAATGTCAAGCAGGAAGCAGTTCACGTGAGCTGGAGGAGTGGAGAAGGCTTCAGAGAAGAGGTGCCATTGAGCTGTGTTTTAAAGGTTGAGAAGGAGTTTTGCAGGGGGTGGGGGTGGTGTAGGGACAAAGAGCTCTTCAGGACAGGGGCAGGCACGCGCAGAGGTACAGTGGTGTGCGGGTACGCACGGATAAAGTAATGGCTCCAGCCCTGCGTTAGAGTCGGACAAGCTTGGGTCTCCCTCCCAGCTCCGCTGCCTGCCACCGGTGGGACGTTGGTCTGCATCTGTAAAATGGGCTTAATATTCCAATCCCGTAGTGTTATGGTAGGGATGAGACGAGACACCATTTGTGGAGCGCGGAGCACGGTGCCTGGCACAGAGCAAGCACACAGTATATAGTGGCTTGAAAATGGCATGTGTGGGAAAGGGTGGCTTCAGGGACAGCTTGGAGGTGTTGCTTGGGGCCTGGGGCTGGGGGATTTTCTGGGCTAGTTTAAAGAGGGGAGCAGCGGAGGGCTTTAATATAGAAGAAACATGACTTAGGAAAGACATTTAGGAAGCTGTGAAGGCTATACCTGGGGAAAGGCCACAACCTAGGACCTCGGTCCCTAGAGTCCTGTGTTCAGATTCCTCAGCCCTGGGCCTGGGAAATCCTCTCTCAAGTCACTTCATCCCTCTGATCTCTCTGGGCTTCCTGCCCACGTGCTGTCTTCCCTTCTTGGATCAGGTGGTCAAGGAGGCCCTGAACTCTCCTTCCTGGGAGATCTTTCACTCCAGGAGAGAGCCCTCCTTGGCAAGGCATCACACAATATGAGCTGCAGCAGGCAGGAGTGAGGCAGCTCATATTTCTAAGACCCCAGGAGGCTCCTTTTGGGGGCCTCCTTTATCATCTGGCCCGGCACACAGTAAGCCCTCACAGTTTGTTGAATGAATAAACGAATGGGGCTGTCCCCTAGTCGGCGGGGAGGAGCCCATATGCTGACTGCAAGTGGCCTGGTGAGTGTGGAGACAGGGGAGGAATGTTGAGTGTCGCCAAGGCCAGGTGCCTGGCATGTCGCAGGTGCTCGGGGACTGTGATGATGAAGGAGCGGGGATTTCAGACCTTAGAGCAAGGGCCTACCATGAGGCAATGTGGCGTGGGGGTCCAGTTCACACACTCTGTAGCTGCACCAGCTAGGTTGGAATCCTGACCCTGCCTTACAGGCTGTGTGGCCATGGAAGACTTACCGAACCTCCAGAGCCCCCCTTCGCTCATCCTCAAATGTGGACACATTTGGGTCTGGTGTGCAGGCTGTGCCGTGCAACCCCTGGGTATCGCTGCTGCTGTTGCCGTCATTACTATTATGCAACAGGGGAGAGACTGGGGCTAGGGACAGGGGCTTCTTGGATGGAATGAGTGCAGCTGCCCAGAGAAGGCAGGGAGAGCTCAAGAGATAGCTGTGGCTCCTCTGGAGGCTTAGCAGGAATCCGTCAGTGGCTCATGAGTGGCCTCCACTACCACACATGTGGCTGCCTCTGCTGTGGCTGGCTGAGCAGGGCTGAACCGAGCGTGGGAGCGGAGGCAGTGGCCAGGCCTGGATTCCAGGCTGGAGCCCTGGGAGAGCTGGGGCGAGCAGGGTGAGGGTTGGAGGCCGGGGGAGGAGAGGTGAGTGGAGAGGAGGCCAGGACTCTCCCAAGTCCCCAGCTGGGACCCCAGGAATTCCTCCCTTTGTTTCCTGCCAGAGGGCCTGGCCTTTCAGCTCCAGAGCCTCTGGAGGTCGTGGGGTCCATCTCCCTGCCTCCTGGGTAGACCGTTCTTACTCTGTGGCCAGGAGCCTGATACCCCTTCTCTGTTAGAACGTGTTCCTCCCCAGGAGCCACTGCCTGGCTACCACTCCTTCCTCCCTCCTCGTCTTGCCTTCAGATCGCCTGTTTCCAGCGTTCCGGACAAGCAGCTGCTTTGCAAGAGGAGGGAGTGAGAGTCGACTTCAGGGGGCCTGCCCTGACACGGGGCAGAGGGAGGGGACTGTGTAGCGCAGTGGAAGGACCCATGGCAAGGGAGTCAGGTGGCCTGCTAGTCTGCCTCTGGCACTGTGTGACTTCAGGCAAATGACTTCCCCGTTCTGGGCTTCAGTTTCCCTCCTTTGTGAAACTCGATGCTGGCGTTAGGAGAGTTCTCTCTTTCCAGCAGTGCTGAAACTTTGCAAGTCTGTGGAGCTTCCTGAACAGAGAGGCTCCCACTCTTGGAGCCTTTAGAAGAGCCGTCCAGCATGGAGGCGGGGGACCTGTAGGCTCTTCAGGCATCTGCTGGGATTCCAGCTGAGATTCTGGGAAGGTCCGTCCAGCACTGGACCGGAACATTCTTTGCCCAGTGACCACTCCTCCAGGCAGCTTGGTTTCTTGGAACAGAGCAGAGGGCAACAGCTGTCAGGGCCGAGCTGGCCAGAATCTCCCTGCGTCTGTCCTAGTGACTCAGGTGGGATGTGCTGGCAGGATTGGAGCTGGCGAAGGGAGCGGGGAGCCTGGGCAGATCTGCTGGCTCCCCTCGGCCACCCGAGGGAACAGAGTGGGAGGAAGCGATGTGCTGGGGGCCGGGCGCAGAGGCAAAGTGAGTAACAGTTGTGAGTAATGGCTCAGTGTCTCTGCTGGGTAGGTGGCTCCTAGACGGTGCGCAGCTGTCTGGGCTCCGGAAGTGCTCCGTGGAGGCCCAGCCACTGAGTCACAGCAGCCCGAGCTCCCCTGTCCCTGTCCTGCCTAGGGGGTGGGGGTCCAGGCTGGCAGGAGCCCCTCGGCCTCTCTGCTTGCCTCTGCAGCTGCCCTCCCGCCGTCTCTGCCCTCACAGTCCCCAGGCCTATCATGGCTCTGCCTTGTCCTCTAGCCCTGGGCCACTTGGTGCACCTGAAGGAGTGTCGAATTTGCAGTCTGGCCGTCCCGGGTTCGAGTCCCAGCTCAAGCACTCAGAGCTGTGTGACCTTGGCCAGCTGCTTCTCCTCTCTAAGTTTCAGAAGCCTCATATGGAAAAAGGGGATGGTTTTGCTTCTTGTACCTAATATTGAAAGGATTAAATGGAATTATGTGTCCAAAATACACGTACGCTCTATGTGTTCATGTAGTATGGTTGTCCCACAAGCCCTAAAGTCTGTTTTGCCCCTCCTCACCACCTCCACCCCCAAAATTCATGCTCCCCACGCTTCCGTGCCATAATATTCAGGGGGTTCATTCTCCTCTGTCATTCTTGCACCCACCCCTCCCTTTCTGATGCCTCCCATCCAGCTCCTGCCAGCGTGCCTTATCCCTTCCCACTGTCCCAGGAGGCTAGGGGGGGCTCAGGTGGGCCAGGCAATCCAAGGGGAATTCGCCCTTGCCCAGGCTGCAGTGGGTACTTTGAAAGAAGTGCAGAGATCTGGGGGTGCTTCAGGGGCCTGGGGCTGCTCCTATACCCCCACCTCTGCTGGCCCCAGCTCCCCTCCCCCAGTCCTTCCCCAATCTGGCGTCCTGCAGTCAGCTGTGCTCAGGGCCACACAGACTGCCCCTGCCTGTGGGTGTGTTGGTGTGCTGGTGTGTTTCTGTCTGAGCTGCTCTGCTCGGGGTGGGGCCGGAGCACCAGGGAGTGACTTTGCATCTGGGTCTGGCCGTGGTCTGGCGTGTGCACCGTGTGTGCCTCAGGGTGTTCTGAGCCGTGTGTACTTGGCTGCAGCGTCTGGGTCACTGGGTCTCTCTCTGATGCGAGCTTTCTCTTCTGTCCATTCGAAATTTGCCCGTGTTTTCCGAGGTCTTCCGCTGCCCCTCCCTTCGCCCTCCCCCATCTCCCTCCAGACCTGGTTTCGGATGCGTGCATCTCTGAGGTCTGCCAGGGAACAAGGAAACATTGCAGGGGGGTGGATATGCGTCAGATGGAGCCGAACAATGCCGGTGACAGCCAGGCCTCCTCTGGCCTTCAGTGCTGGCCCGGCGTCAAGTCTCTGCTGCCAGCTAATTGGGAGTGTGAGGGGGCTTCCTGCAACGTGGCCACAGATGGATTTCAAGGAGCAACGGGGAGCTGGGCTGCCCTGCCCTCCGGCCTCCTGCTTCCGGAGGCTCGTGGTGCAGCCTGGTCCGTGGAGCAGATGGGGTTTCAGAACACCAGCCCCTCACGTGTGCTAACTGTGCAGAACAGTTACACTAACTCCTCCTGTCGCTGCCTCTATGGCCAACTGTGGCCAGGACTGTTCCTCACGAGTGAATTTTGAGATAACTGAAACTTATGCCGTGGGAGAGTTGACAGCTCAGAAAAAGGGGGAATGTTTTCTGATGGGAATCGCTTGTCTTGTACAGTGTCCCAAGCTTGCTTTGACTTACAGTAGATGGGATCTTAAAAAATCGCTTCCTTCCTCTCCTTCTGCCGTTTCTTCTTCTGTAAAATGGGGATGAGAACCGAACCCCCTTCACAGGGTTGAGGTGAGGACTAAATGGGTTGAGATGCATAAATTGCTTGGAATTGAGCCATAGTAAACGCTGTGCAAGTTACTGTACGAGGAGGCACAGAGAGGTGCCGTGATTGCCTCCGGGCTGAAATGGAACGGATGTTTACCAAGGACGTTCTCCCTGTGTTCCGGACATGTTTACTGATGCCTGTCATCAGCTTTATGTAGCTCCCAGACACTCGCAAGGTAGGGCTCCTTACCCCCATTTTACGGATGAGGAAACAGACTCAGGGAGGTTGAATAAGGTCTCCATAGCTGGTCTCTGGCAAATCTGGCATTTGAGCCCATACTCGACTCAGTCCAGTGCGGTTTCTCTCCCTCCTCTTGCCCTTTAGTTGGAAATTCAGGGCCTCTTGGTGTGTTCAGGAATTTGGAAATGAGAAGCTGCAAACAGAAGGTGATAGATCTTACAGGGCTGGATCTGTGCCCAGCTACCGGGTTTTGGTTCGGTGCAAAGCTGTCTGGAGTCAGTGATGAGACAGAATGACCTTTGGCGGGGGTCCAGGGAACATAAACGCCATAAATAGGCTTTGAGGATATGGAATTTTCTTCTGAGCAATACGTAGTTGAGTTTACTGTCCACCTTGTTTCTTCTTCGGGCAAGCCTTAAATTCTTAAAAAGAGAGGTAGGCAGACTTCAGGAAGGACTTCCTGACTGTGAGGCCCATAGGGCGATGATATAGGCAGCTTAGGGAGCCTGAAGAGTCAACATGAATTTTAGGCATTTCTTCAAACCTGAGATGTCTTTTTTTGCCTATTAATGTTTCTGAAATTGGAATGCACCTTATGATTGCGATGTGTACAATTTTATTTTCAGAATATTACAGGGGCACACATGTTTTGATTACATAACTTGCTTTTGTACAGTTTGAGTCAAAGTTATCAGTGTGCCCTTCACCCAGATAGTGTGCATCGTACCCGTTAGGTGTGAATTTGCCGCCCCCCTGCCACCGCCTGCTTGATTTCCGTTGAATTTTACTTCCGTATGTGCACGTACGTGTTGATTGATTAGTTCCAATTTAGTATTGAGTGCATGTGGTGTTTGCTTTTCTATTCTTGTGATACTTCACTTAGAAGAATGGTCTCCAGTTCCATCCAAGTTGTTACAAAAGGTACTAGATCACCATTTTTTTACGGCCGAGTAGAACTCCATGGTATGCATATACCACATTTCATTAATCCACTCACGTATTGATGGGCACTTGGGTTGTTTCCACGAGATGTGTACAATTCAGGTAGCATTTTCCCCTCTCCAAAGCTGTTATCCAGTTGACTGGGCCCCATACGATCAATGGCATCCTTGAAGTTAGGAAACAGGGCGGGAGACACTTGCAGTTTGCAAAGAACCGTGCTGGCGTGGAAGGGAGCGAGGTCTGTAAGCTGCTGTCCTGGCTGGCAAGCAGACGGTGGCTGAGCAGAAGGCAAGGGGCTGATGTCTGTGGGGGCCTGTGGTGTCTGTGGGGGTCTCTGATGTCTGTGTGGGTTTGAGTGTGGCCCCCAGCCCCAGAATTCTCCATCTTGGGCCTGGCTCAGCCTCCCTCCCGCCCCCGGCCTACTGTCACATGTCCCAGTGGCTGGCACGGTCCTCAGCAGTTCCTGAGACCTTTGGCTCCTTGGGTTTTCCCATTGCTCTTAGATTATTTTCCCACGCATCCTTCCTGTGTTACTGTTCTAGCACAGCTCAGGGTCAAAGACTTCTGTCCCTTCAACTGCTCATTTAGGGACAGAAACCCTCAGTGGTGAGTGAGGGGTGGGGTGGGCAGCTTCCCCCTGGGTGTAATTTCTGGAAAAACACATGGACTTGAATCCCAGTGAAATCACAGCCCTCTCATACCTCCATGATAGCAGTTGCTGGGCTGTTTTATAATTCTCTGTTTACATGCCTGTCTCCCCCACTGGGCCACAGATTTCCCTCCAGGGCAGGGGCCATTCTCATGTCTCTCTGTCTTAGGAGGAGCCGGGAGCCTGGCTCTGAGGGGGCTCAGCCTGCACGGATCAGTGAATGCATGGTCTTTCTTCCCTTGCCCCTCCCGCTTCCACCAGAACCTTGACCACAGACCACAGCCCTTTTTCCTTGACCAGCTTCTTCTAGGAACTTCCTAGAAGCTCTGTTCTCTGTGCCATAGGCCTGTCACCAGCCCCCCTGCTTCAGAACAAACGTCCCTTCTCCAGGCCGGGGTGAAGGGGTGGGGTTTTCCTGCTCTTTGGATCTCAGGAGAAGGCGACTGTGCAGCCTGCATTCCAGACTGCCTGCTCCACACCTCCTCGCACAGAGTGGAGGCTCGCCCAGGTCATCCAGGCCAGGTCTCAGCAGCATCCGACTCCCCACTGCCCCACTCCTCCCTCTCCCTCCCTTGGCCTCTCTCCTCTGCTCCCTACCTGGCTCAGAGCCTCTTCTTACTGTGATGGCAGCCGCCTCTTCCAGGCTGGACTCCTGGGCTG
Organism: Indri indri; assembly: GCA_004363605.1. Lineage (NCBI taxonomy): Eukaryota > Metazoa > Chordata > Mammalia > Primates > Indriidae > Indri > Indri indri. Next base: position 39,903 of record RJWJ010012871.1, read on the forward strand.
CAGCCCTGCCCCTTACCTGTCCCTCTCAGTGGCTCTGGGGCCATCAGTCCACAGCACAGCATGGCATAAGTCACTCTCTGACCTGCTTTCTCCATTTGACCATAGTGCCCTCGGCCTAGCCAACTGGTCTCCTTGCTATTCTCCGACCCCTGGCATCTCCCATCCCTACCCACCTCAGAGGCCATGCCCTCCATGAAACCCTTCCTGTGGCCCTCGCCCGGGCAAGGTGGTGTGGTCCTGGGCAGGGCCGAGGCTTTGGGCACTGTCAGAGCAGAACTTGGTTCAATTTCCATTATTTACTGGTTGTGTGACCTTAAGCTGAGAATGTGACCTCTTGGAGCCTCATTTCCTCATCTGTAAAATGGGCTGATAGCTCTTAGCTCAAAATGTACAGTATTGTGTGAAAGTGTACCTGAACATGGTTGTCTCTGGCTGGAGCAAGGGCTTTGAGGTGAGAGGTGAGAAAAGGGACTGGAGAGGGAAACACAGCCAGGTCCCCAAGGGCTGTGACAGCCATATTAGGGCATTTGGACTTTATCCCACGGAGCTGGGAGCCATGCAAGGCTTTGAGGCAGAGCAGTGACACTGCTGGATGTGCATTTTAGAAATAGCTCCCTGGCTGCCAAGTAGAAAATAGGGTGGAGGGAGCAAGACCGAGGGCAAGGAGACCTGTTCTGGGAGGCCGTTGCAATAATCTCTGTGATTTGGAGGACTGGGGCGGGGCTGGTGTGTGCCTGGGAGAGGTATTTAGGGGGAGGAGGGGTTGTCCAGGCTTGGTGGGAGGGAGGGAAGGATCAGTGAATGAGGATGCCCAAGTTTTTGGCTTGAACAACTTTGGGTGGCCAGGGAGTGGGGGCAGGGAGATGGGTGGGGGAGGATGGGGGAGGTGGGGGTGCGGGAATACGACAGGTGGCCAGGAGGTAGTCGAGTGGGGCAGGACTGTGAGTCCAGGATGCTGGTGGGGTCGAGCCCCGGCCCAGCCGTGCCCTCTGGCCCCTGCAGTCCACCTTGTCTTCTGGTTACTGTCCTGCCCCTGTCGCGGCCCCGCTTGCTCTCTTGTGCTCCTGGGGCTGGTGCACAGCAGCGCTCCACGCTGGTTTGCTGAGCCCAGCGCCCCGACCCTCCTGCTCACCAGCGTTTGCTCCTAACCAGCCTGGACTCCTGTGCAGCCTCACCTCTCCCAGCCTTGCCGAG
>RJWJ010012872.1:0-40923 GCA_004363605.1 Indri indri
TAGAAAAACCACTGAAAGACCAGGTTTGAGATACTCTTCCAAAATGGTTGGTTAAGGTGGCCTTGAGCATCAAGAGACAGAAGACCGCACAGCCCGGGAGTGTGCCAGGGGGTATTTCTCAGCCTTTTGCTTACTCTAGGGACAGTCCAATGTGGTAGGTTCCCAAAGAACATTTTTACTTTGTGATCTCCAGGTCAGCTAAAACAAAATGGTGGAAGTGATTATATAAACACGATTTCTAGAACAAATAGGAATAGTTACTGATGAAAATAAGAATTTTTTTGTTGACAATGTTCTATTTATAGTTACTCTTCTCAAAACATAGATTTAAATCAGATTTATTTTGTAAATTGCTAGTCTCTCCATAATATATTACTTATAATGGTGTAGAATCCTTTGTGAAGCCTATGAGGCCAGGAGTTTCATATCAAAATATAAGAACTGTGTCACCTGTCACCTATAAGGAAGTACTAACATATGGTCCTGAGGATGTTATGTAGGATTTTCTGCATTCAGACACACGTGTTACCTTTGATACCGTCTGCATCTATAAGATTAAAGTTTATGGCCTAGGGGGAAAGAGAGTATTCCAGAATTTGGTGGAGGTTCCCACATCAAATCTATTTCTCTGGAATATTTTTAGGCTGTTAACTCTTAGAGCATCCAACATGATAGGGCAGTGCAGGAGTGTGAGTGGCTTGGCTGAGTGCTTTGGGAATGCCTCACACATTTTTAATTTGATAATAGGGTCAAAAGAGGTTACTTTAGCCTGTGGACATTGACTTTCTGAAGCTGGCCGAGATAGGACTACAATAAAAATTTGAGCACTGTTTAGAGGAAAACAATTCATTTTAATCAATTCAACGAATATCATTGTGAGAAAATACTATGAACTCAGCATTTTTCTGGAACAAGAGTAAGGTCAGAGATAGTGACAAAAATGGATAGGACAGGGACCCTGCTTTCAAGAATAAAAACCTAGTTGTTGGGGAGATAGGAAATGGTTAGGGAGCAGTATTCAGCAATCAGGGCCAGGCATGGTGGCTCACACCTGTAATCCCAGCGCTTCAGGAGGCGGAGGCAGGAGGATCATTTGAGGCCAGGAGTTGGAGACCAGCCTGAGCAACATAGCAAAGCCGTCTCTTTACTTTCTTTAAAAAATCAGGAATCGTAACAGCTACAGTTGTTTGAGCACTAATTGTGTGCAAGGCACTGAGTTGAGTACTTTGCTCCTCACAGCAAATCTATACGAATTATCATCTTCCCCACTTTGTAGATGAGGCCAGAGATGTTAAGGTAACCTGCCAAAGATCTCCCAAGTAGCAAGTGCCACACAGGTGGGGTTCCAGTGCCCGTCTGCCCAGCTTTGAACACCCCACTGAATTGCCTGTCTGTGTAAACAGTACTTAAATGACAGATGTGAATGATCAGAGCAACAGCAGATGCAGAGTTGGAAGGGGAGAGTGGAGAGCTCTGCGAAGGCTCTAGACCTTGAACTATGGGAAAGACTTGCAAAGGCAGAGGGGAGTTGGAGAAGATTCTAGATGGGAAGAGTGAGTGAACCTGGGCAGAACAATAAGTATTATAATGAGACTTTGAGTGTTGCACTTTACAGTTTAGAAAGTGCTTTCACAGCTGTTTTCTCAGGATTCTTACACTATACCTGTGAGGTAGGTAGGGCACACATTACTATTCCCATAATGGAACCAAAGTTCAGTTAAGTGACTTGCTCATGAATAGCAGAAGCTGGAGTGAACCCAGGTCACCTGTCACAGATCTTTCTCCCCTGGGCTGTGTTGAGCCAGGGTAAGTCAAGGTGCATCGAGGAGACCCTAGCTGGTAGCAGGGCGCTTTTATAGAGTATTTTAATAAGACAATTAATTTTTTCATAATAATAGTTAATTAATACTAATACTAAATGGAGTCTCTTTTTACGTATTGGATTTGGGTTTAGATTTTCTATCATGGTATCTACATTTGAAACATGTTTATTTTTCAGGTGTTCAGTCTCATTCATTTATTCATTCAACACATATTTATCGCATTCCAATTACGTACATGCCAAGCCCTGTTCTAGTTACTCTTTTCAATATTCAGCTCAGTTAGACAACCTGCAGGAGGTGAAGCACACTGTGTGTGTGGTAGCCCTGCCAGTTGAGCAGGGTGGAGATCTCTGAATTTTTGAATCTCTTCTCAGTGGCTTTCTTGATGGGAGCTGCCCCCACTGGGGCCCCCAGAATCTCCCCAAAGAGGACTCACACTTTCACAAGTTGGGGCGTCAGTCCCCAACCACAACGGAGTTCTCCTCCCTGGAGAAATGGGCAGGTCTGTGTGTAAAATGGGGGGGGTGGGGAGGGTCTTCACCTGGAGTCAAGTGCCTGGGTCCCACCCAAGCTCTTATTTTGTCTCAAGGGGTCAGAGAGCTGGGCCCCTCTTCCCAAAAGGAAAGAGACTCTGATATGTTGCCATAGCTGTGGCAGGAGTTCCAAGAGTGAGAAGCATCCTCAGATAAAATGAAGGACCAAGAGGGCAAGAGAGGGGAAAAGGAAGAACCCCAAAATCCCATTGTTCAGAAAGACGTGCTTCACCTCTGTTTCTCCTCCCAGGAGCTCCACCCTCAGCCCCTGGCCGCAGCGTGTCCTCGTGCCCCTCTCCTCTTCCACAGAAGTTCTCTCCTTGTTTGGTGGTGGAGTAAAGGGGACAGAAAACTGGGAGTGTCTCTTAGGGCTAGGAATGTGGCCAGCAATAGTAGGTGTCACTTAGGCAGAGCTTGCTGTGTGCCGGGCACTCACTATACAAGGACTTTGTCCATGTTATCCCATTAATTGTCCCAAGAAAGGTGTTGTTATTGCCTCTTCACGGGTGGAGCATTCGAGGAGCTGATACCCCTCCTCCCTTCCCCTTCCACGTTAGAAGTTATCTTTTCTTCCAAACACTTGAGTGCTAAGTAGTAACATTGCTCTTTTCTGGCACCTACCATGTGCTGCCTGATATTTATTAACACTTATTTTTGTGTGTGGTTTTATCATGCTCTGAGTCAGCCTGCAGATCCTCCCCCAACCCTAGCAGTTACCACACTGAGTTGTGGTTGTTTATTTGCATCACTCTCCTAATGTGAATTGTCAGATCCTAGAGGGCAAGTGTGACCTGAATTCTTTTTTGAATTCTTTGGAGCACCTAGCACAGTGCTGTATCCAGGATGGGTACTCAACTGATAGGTACTCAAATATCTGTTATTTAAATGCATGAATATATTGGACATTGTCATATAAGACTCTGAGGATTTATCATAGCATATACTGCTATATTGAGATTTTAGAAACTTTTAGTGAGCCAAACTAAAATATACGTCACTTAACTTGAAGAAGCTTTTGTAATATACTAATTCGGGTAAAATTTGAGATTTCTGGTACTGATTTGTGAGATACAACTTCTTTTTCAAATCCAGAAAAGGCTAAAAAGGAGAAGTCACATATGAAAGCCAGTGACATGGTGAAAACCAAAATTGAAAAATCACACGTGTTCTGCTTGTTCCTTATTCTGCTATAACGCTGGTACCACCTTATAAAGGTCCTTAAGACAGTATTGACCTGTCTTTAAACCGATGTTGATACTGCTTCTCAGATTCCACACGAAGCAGGTTTTCCTACCTTAATTTAAGAACACAAAGCCAGGCATTAAACAACGCCGGCAACAGACCTTAGCGCCTGTCGTGTTTCTGAAGCGGCAGGGCCCCTGCACACAGCCACCCTAGCTGTGGCTGCCCAGAGGTGCCCGGCCAGCGTAGGGGAGGAGGGCTGAGGTCCAGCCTGCAGCCTGCTCAGCAAGGCCCATGTTGGGGCAGCATCTGTCTGGAGGAAAAGCTGCCTCTCTGTTTCTCAGGAGGGCTCAGCGTGGTTCAGCAAATGCCCCATTAGTGGAAAGTATGATATATTGTGATATTCTACTTTTTCTATACTGATCATGACCAGATCATTAAAAAAAAAGAAAAAAGAAATCTCCATGCAGGGCAGAATCTCAGGAGACATATTAATGATTTAACCTCTCTGGTTCCCATGGGCATATGATTTTACTTTTGGAAGAAAATAATATGGATTTCCATAAGATAAAAGAAAGATTTCAGAGCAGCGTGTTTTGCATCTCAAAGTAGACCGAGGACCTAACCCAGGAAGCCAGTGATTCTCATAAGTGGCAGATGACTGGAGAGAAAGCGACCCGGACAGGAATGCATCCACAGGGGCAGGGGGCTGGGCTGAGGAAGAGCCGAAGCCCCAGCCTGCAGTGATTCTGGACCCCGGGGCTGCCCCTGGGTGCCTTAGGGTACTTTGCAAAACTTGGGTTGTGCCTTGCCCAAAATTCTTTACCATCTGCTGCTTTCGGGTGGAGACCCACACTCCTTTGCGCGGTGGCTGCAGCCCTGCATGAACTGCCACCTGTCTGCTCCCCCCAGCTTGTTCCTGACACCTCCCGTCTTGCCTCCCATGCGCAGTCTGCCCCGACTACTCTCACTCCTGCAGCAGCCCTGCTTCCTCAGCGCCTGTGCCCACGACCCTCTGCCTGGAGCGCCACACCTGCCCCGTCCTCCCTCTTGGCCTCTCTCCTCCCTGAGACTCCAAGCTAGTGTGCTTCCTCCGGGTGGTCTTCCCTGATCCCCCTGTCCCTCCCCTTCCCCAGCGTGCTGTGCACACCTCCAGCAAGGCAGAGGCCTTACTAGTTCCTGGTATTAATATATCTCTCCCACTGGGCCGTCAACTCCCTGAGGCTGCTCCCTGTGTTCCACTGCCCTGCGCTATGCTGTCACGTAGTAGGCATCAACTAATGCTCGAGGAATGAATGAAAGAGGAGTCCGATTTTAAATTTAATGTAAAGTGGGGAAATCAGCTAACCTGAAACTTTACCATCCAGCTCTTTTACCTCTAAGCTTCTGCCCTGGCTCAGCCGGTGAAAATGTACGCATCCTTCTTCATAGCTAACTGGACCTCACATATCAGGAGTGAAATATGTCAGTACTAACAGTGGAATGTTTATTTTTATTACACATTTTCTACTTTATTAGGTTAGTGGCAGTCCCCGCCTTTTAAAGTCTAACTGTGAGGCAGGATGCGCCGTGGCACCCCTGTGTGTAGCCAGCCACCACCCCCCAGGGCCTCGCAGACTCGCCCCTGGAATATTGCAGCACGGTGGCCCTGGCACGTCTCCACCGGTCTCTGCCTGGAGTGACCTCTGCTACCCTCGTCTCCATGATCCTTTATTTATCTTTCCTGCCTTAGCTAGAATTCCTACAGGGCAAGAATTCTTTGGTTTCACCTGTTTACTGTATTCCTAGTATACAATGTTTGGCACAGAGTAGACTCTTGATAACTGTTTCTGCATAAATGAATGAGTACTACGTTAAAGCATGTTAACATGTGATTTGCCGCCAGTTATCAGCTGATCCGAGTGGGAGTTTGTTGAGTTGAGATAGTTTCCCTGTCTAGGATTTTCCCATGCAGCATATGAGGTCTCCATCCCACACTCAAAATGTTGGTAGCATGAATATACATCAGTGTCAACAGCACCCCATCTAGACATGGTGACAACCGAAAGCACCCCTACATATGTGAGCTACAGCATGGTCCTTAGCAGGCCATAGTTGTGGGATCAGTTATCTTATGGGCAATTTAGCTTTGAACAGAAAAAAAACTATTCTTTTGCCATTGACCGAACACACCTTCCTCGCCGCTGTCTCGCAGATGCCGGCGTGGAGGGGCAGATGAGAGGCTGCGCTGAACCAGCGCAGCCCCGTGACCACAGCCCAGAGAGAGGGATCAAAGGGCACATTCCGTTCATGGTCAGGCTTCTGTGCCTCCTTCCATACAAAGGACAGCTTATTACATGCATATTTGATCATATATTTTAAAGTCATTACAAAGTTTAGACAGATTCTCTTTCATTTATTCCAGACAATCAATATCCTTGTAAATGAAAATCCATAAAATTGTTTTCTTAGTATTGCATTCTTTTTTCAAACATGTACAAATATACTGACTGCGTTACTTGGATTCCATGGGGTTTGACAACGTTTTTTACTTGAAATCAAATTTTATATCTGAAAGGTTAATGGAGAAAACTAATTATGCTATCTGGTAACCAAATGTGTGATGAGACATTTGTCTCTGTAATTAACAGCAAGGAACTTTTATAGTTTCATAAAATTGAATGCTTCATGGAGTATTCTGCGAGCATTTGTTTGGACGAGGTGTCCAAAACAGAGATGTTTATGGATGACATAAAGTTGAACTGAAATGTAACGCAGGTGTCTGTGAGCCTCACAGCATTTCTCATTGTTGAGATGGAAGCCAGAAGATTAATAACTTTACTTTGTCATGATAAAATAAGTAATGTGTTCTTGGAACAGTGGTACGGTACATAAGTTACTCAGTAATTCCAAGAATTTATTCTGTTCCAGGAATAATATCCTTAACAATTTATTTTTACAGAAAAAGTGGATGCAACATAATAGACTATGAAGTTGCTTGTATGTTTAATGGAATTATATCTCAAATATGACTTCGCACCTACATGTGAAATGAGAAGAACCCCCACACAAATGCAAGGTTAAGGTACAACTTAAAAGTAAAAAGTCAGGAGATGGAAAAGTTAAAGTTCCTCTGTTAACATTAACTCATTCTCACTGCACATATATAATTTTTTTCGATTACCAGTAAGACTTTAATGGGTACCTTAATATGCACGGCATGAAATATGGTGAGGAGTTGGTGCGGGAACGTTAGCTTTCACGTTTCTCTGCAAGTTCAGCGTTCCTCTCTTTAACTCTGCTCTGGGAGGGAGAGCCTGGTGCCGGGGCTGCATGGAGCTGTGTGGCCCAGATCCAACCCCACTTTCCTGGGTTGACTTTGGTCGTTCCGGGCAAGGAGCTTAGTCCTCTCGTTTGTCAGGTTGGGGGACTGAAGTCCCGTCTGTGTCTCTGATGAACTGGGAAGAAGGTGAAGACGAGACATGTTCCTTGGGAAAGCTTCCACAGGAAGACAGGGTTGAATTTAGGCACCACGTGGCCTCTGCTTGCCACCAGCCCCACCCCGAAAGGAGAAATTCTTTCACAGATGCCGCAGATGTGGGCTTATCTCTTGCACTTCAGTGGTGATGTTTTTTCTTGAGCTTTCCTCAACAGTATCTTCCCATGATATCTGTTACTAGAATTTATTTTTATATTCATTTTGTAGATACTTGTTGAGTAGCCACTAGTGCCAGGCTAGGAGATTTTAGAACCCACTGGGTTGTGATAAGGGAAATTAAGGATTCTTCGGGAACATAGAACAGAGGGGCCTCCCTGGGTCTAGAGGATTAAGAATATGACCCTTGAGAATAAGCTGAGACCTGAAGGGTAGGGCTGGTTTCGGGGGGCTGAGGACACAGAGGGGACCAGCAGGTGAGCACACTCCTGAGGAAGTGGGACACCTTGGTAACGGCGGAAGCTGCTTAGCTTCTGACGGAATTGCTCTGAAGGGAGGCCTGGTTGCTGGCCTGTTTAAAAGTTGCCCAGGTGATTGTAACGTGCGGCCAGATGAGAGCCGGCCCCATAGAAGAACAAGGAGATGCGGCAGAGCCAGGGCTGGAGAGCTGGGCAGGAGGCCAGATGTGAAGGCCTCTGAGCCCTGCTGGGGAGCCGGGGCTCTATCCGAAGGGCATTGGCATTGCACAGAGGTACGTGATGGAATTAGATTTGCAGTCTTGGAAGATCACTGTAGCTACAGGGTGGAATACAGATTGGAGGGAAGCAATGGCGACGGCTTTTGGCAGTAGCCCCATCGAGTGATAACGGGAACGGGGTGGTGGTGGAGAGAGAGAAGGGGAAGGATTCTGAAGTAATTTAGAAGTTACAAGAAGCAGGATTTGGTGATTGATGGACTGTGGGATAACTCCCAGGTCTCTGGCTTGAATAGCTGGGTTGCTGTTCACTGAGGCTGAGGGATGATTGCAATAAAATACATTTTTCGACTTGATTTTAAGGTTGCTTTTGAGCCATGCACGTGAGGCTGTCTGGTAGGCAATTGGATATATGGGCCTGGAGCCCCAGAGTGGGGTCTGGGCTGGAGTCCTTGCATGCAGATGGTCACTGGAGCTGGGACAGAGGATTGGTGGGTCCAGAAGGAGTGTGGAGAGCTAGAAGACTGCCTAGGCCAGTGTCCTAAAAAACATGGGCATTGAAGGTAGTGTTTTGCACACTGGTGGTTGTGACTTGTAAGTGGGTCATGATATCAGTTTAGTGGACTGTCACCAGCATTAACTATAACAATAGCAATAAGAAGAAGAAAGAAATAGAAAATATCAGAGTGCACTTCTTGCTGGAAAGATAAATTTGCGAGACTAATGTTGCAGACATGTGCATGATGTACATATCTGAGTGTGTGTTCTGGGTAATCATGGAAAATGTATTTCTTGTTGTGAATAATGCTCAGAAAAGTTTGGTAGCCACTAATTTAAGCTACTGTTGCCTTAGCCCTAGAGAATTCCCACTAGCCTCACTCAGGGAAGAATGCCATTCTCCAGGTGCTGTTGGGCCCAAAGTTATCCTAGTTCCTTGAGCTCCTTGGAAGAAAAAGACATTGCAAATGTGATCCATTTTTCATTGTCATTAATATTATTTACATTAAAAATGATAGCATGTTAACTCATAATATTTTAAAAATTTAAATGACTGAGAAAATGTAATATAGCCAGTACTTAATCATGTTCTTACTTACCTGATCCATGATGTAGATATGTAAATTAACATCTCAGGAAGGGGGGAGATTTGCATATCTGTATTAGGACTCTTAGAAGTTTTCTGTACAGTAGAACAGAGGGTCAGCATTTCAGATTATATTGAGAAGGGTATCTCTTTCCAAAAAGTAAATCATGAACATTTTATCTCTTGTTGAATGAAGGCAAGATTTTGGTTATATTACTATAGGAATTCAGAAGTAGCTCTTAATCTACAATCTTGTTACACTTTTCCTATGTGCATTGTCAGCCTTCGAAGACTCTAGTTATATGTTTCATAGAATCATGAACACAAATAAATTCTTACTCCACTTGTCTGAAGTTTTAATCTTTGGCTTTTATAGAATTAGCAGGATTCAGGTGAGCCACATTTCCAAACTTTTTTTTTCTTTGAGAGACAGAGTCTTGCTGTGTTGCCCAGGCTGGAGTGCAGTGGCCATTCACAGGCACGATCCGAGCTCACTGTAGCCTTGAACTCCTGGGCTCAAGCAACCCTCCTGCCTCAGCCTCCCAAGTACAAGTTTCCAATTTAAAAGGAAATAGCTGAGCCTCATTCTTCTTCGTTTGGAGCAGCTAGGTTGGGATCCATACAGATGGTTTGGTCCAATGATGTCCTTGTTCCTACCCCATGTGCTAACATACCTAGGTGGTAAGGTGCTGGCTAGTCCCAACAGCACCTGTGTCATGTGGTGACAGCTCCCTGGACACCAGCTTGGTTGTCTCCCGAGGGGCGTCCCCTCTGCTGTTTGGCTGGTTCCTTGAGCAGTTTGGTAGAGCAGTGAAGCTCATGGAGCCTGATACATCCTGTGCAGATGTCTCACCGTTTCTGTTTCCTCCTGAGAACCGCTCAGCTTGTTCACAGGATTAAATGTAGGCAGAGTGCTTGCCAGAGGGCCGTAAGTGGTAGCTTTAACTCTTTCCCCTAAATACATCCATATTCCTTTTTTAAAAAATTACATGGCTTGTAATGCATTTCAAGAGAAAGTGATCTCAGGCAAATATTGCAGGGGCTGCAGACCATGCTGTATCCCAGCACCTCCTTTCTTGACTTTTTTTGCTGCCGTCTCTGGCTGCCTGTTGGTCATTCCTGCCCAGCTTCATCAAGATGTTTCTATGTTCAGAGCTGCCACTACCAGTTGCCTTAGACCCAGCTTTACAACACCACAGGGAAAAGAGTGTCAATAATTCTTCTAGATTATTTTTCCTTCAAAAAGTAATACATATTCATTTCAAAACCATTTTTGAAGTTAAAATTTAAGTTGGAAACAAGATATAAAGTAAAAAGCAAAAGATCCTGTCCCAGTCACACTCTCTAGTGATGACCCACTGTTAACAGTACAGGCATGTGTGATATGTGTGTATCTGTTACAAAAGAAGAAAATAGAATTATACTATGTGATATGTTGCAGCTTTTTTCACTTAACTGAATCTTTGTTTATTTCACTCACATTGAGTGCCTTGTTTGAACCAGGCAGACTTAGGCCCTGCTTATCAGTAGTGAATGAGATAATCATGATCTCAACATTCCTGAGTCGTGGTTTGTCTAGCACATACTTCCAAATATGTAAGGGTCTATTTCACTCTTTACAGATGCGAAATGATGTACCATAACTTCATCCTACTGATACACCGTCATTCATCTAATGCTCTGTTGGTAAATGTTTGCATTGTTTCCACTGTTTCCTCAGTAAAACAATGCCACAGGGAAGATGCACAGGTGCTTGTTGGAATATTTCTGTAGGATAAATTTCTGTAAGTGGAATTATAAAATTGTACTCCAGAAGGTTTTGCCAAATTTCATCTCCACCAACAGCATATGAGGGTGGCTGTAACTGCATACCTTCACCAAAAATGGGTTTTAAAAATCTAATATGAAGTCATATTACTTTTCATTACCTTAATTATTAGAGAGATAAGAGATTTAAATATTTATTGATCATTTTTGTCTCTGGTGAATTACATGTTGGTGTTCTTTGCCTGTTTTTCCATTATTAGTATTTGTTGTCTTCTTCGTTGATTTATAAGACCTCCTCCATGTATTTGGGATTTAAACCTGATTGTTCTAGAACATTACGTGAAGTGGCGGTTTCAGACCTGGTCACTTAGTGGTAGATGCCATTACTCGTCTGGGGAACACGGGCACCCGTGCTGTGCCTACTATAAAATAAAACTTTGGTTTCCATGTTGTGAGAACATTGGGGGAGAAGTAAGTAGACAAACTCTTTGAATTAGTTGGGTAGTTCTAACTGTGTCACATCACACTCATAAGAAAACCCTCATTGATTTCTTGTCACTTTTAGGATGAAGTCAGAGCACCAAGGTCCTTTCGTTTTTGGCTTTGCCCCGTTCACCTTAACTCCAGCTGAGTAGCTTACTCACCTCTGCCCTCCTCGTCCTTCTCTGCCCTCAGCTTTGTTGGATGCTGTTCTTTCTTTTCTCCTCCCAACGTGCCCGTGGGACACTGGCATCTTTGACTGACCTCTTTGAGTCTCACCGTCTTCATGAAGCCGGCGGGAGTCCTCCCAGTTTAGAATGATCGCTTCCCCTCCTTCACGCCTGAGACACTTGTCACACGATGTCTAAGGCATTTATCATGTACCACCTTTGTCTGTTGTTTGTACCGGCTTTGTCTGTTGAATCACAGACACTGTAAGTGTATTCCTAGGAAGTGTAGCTGGCAACATGCACAAGCCGACTTAGGCCACCAGCCTCGCCTCCGAGATGGCCCGGTCACCTTCCGCGGGCTGGGCTTTTCCAATGGACAGGTGTGTCACTCTGGGTACCCTGTGTTGTTCAGGGTCTGTGGGAAGCTGTACATCTCGGTGGGTAGATAATTGTTTTAAAATCAAACACAGAAACAAGGAGAGTATAGTTTAATATTTGCATATACTTTTAAGATAAAACGTAAGGGCATCAAAGAAAATGGCTTGTTCCTTATTCCCCTCCTAGGACTTTGCCCCCAACTTCTCATGGGTTGTTATTCTCCTTGGGCTTTCAGGGTTCTTTGGGGGAAAGTCTGAGAGGCAGCGTGCTAGCCCATTTCGAGCAGCTGTTCCTTGCTTCATTTCCTGGTATTTCTTTGTTCCTTTTGGTTCTTAATACCTGTCTCAAGCCCTTTCTGCCCTTTTTTCTCTCAAGGCCTTTTTTCCAGCTCGGGTCCATGGCCATCCCCCTTGGCACTGTCCCGGCTTCACAGCTCCCGCCGTGATTCGAAGGTGCTCCTGCCCGCCCTGGCTGTGGCCGTCCCATTCCAGCTACTCCTGCCCCTTCTCACACGTGAGCCACTGCACTCTCAGAGCCGTTTGCACACGCTTCGTCTCCCAGGCTAGCCTGGAAACTCCTGAAGCAAACAGACTGTGTGTTATGTTCCTTTTTTGTTGGTCCTACAGCATCTCATACTTAGTGGTAGTATGATAAATATTTATTAAATGGAGGGATGCATCTGATAATAATCTAAAGAGCTTTGGGAGGAACTTTGTCCTTTAGGTGTAAGTGCCCTGTATAGATTGGGCTGGTTTACAATTTTCCATCTATAGTTCTCGGTGTAACAGGGCCTCAGACGTGTCTAGATACTCCTTATCACAGTGTTTGATTCAGCCAGTTAGAGGGCTCTGTGGCCACCGTTTGCCTCTCTCCTTCTCAGTGGCATCAGGCTCTGTTGTGTGGGGCCCCTGCAGCTCCGAATGTCCCCCAGCTACTCCTGCAGGAATCTCGGCCCTGGCACACTCTTCAGGGCTCTGCCCTCCTTTATGTTTGGGGTTCCACTTACGGCTGCATATGACGAAAAGGGCTCGCCTGGAAAACCGTTGCTCTGTTCCACAGATACTGTTTTTCAGACCGTGTTTTGCTGAGCTAGAATCCCAGTCTTGCTTGTCCCTGGTAGATATGCATGTTGTCCCTGCGGGCTGCCTCCCAGGACCTTGATGACATCTGCATGTTAATATGGGTCTGGAATGAGGTGCCACCCGCAGGTCCTCTGGAAGCAGGGTCCACTTCAGATTCCTGTTCTTCTAGCTCACTGGCTGAGGTCTTGGCTAGGAATGTCCCACGGCAGGCCCCGCTCCTCTCTCCTGCCTGACGGGCTGTCATCTGGTCTTGCCACCGCATGGCTCTACAAGATTTCAAGAGGAAATATTCTGGACCATATAGTATAATCCTGGTCATCTTATTATTTCTCACAGATAAACTCAACTTTTTTCTATTTATTTTAACATGCCATCACCTAAAAAATGCAAGAAGCTTTAAAGTAGTCTTTTTTTTTTTTAAAGTACATCCACAGTGTTGTGCAGCCACTATCCAGTTCCAGAACTTTCTCACCACCTCAGACAGAGAAGCATTCTTACCGTCACCTCTGCTGCAGGTGGGTCTGCACTGTTTCTCATGCGGATGCGCTGGAATAGCCGGCCCTTTGAGACCATCTGCTGCCTAAATTTCAGCCTGGATGCTACGTTTTCAATCTGGTTTTTTCCTTGTTAATAAAGAACAGTGTCATAATACCCCATGGTATATTTGAAGATAATTAAGTCACTCAGCTGTTTATTTCTTAGTGAAACAACCCAATTCCTTTAACCTTTCTTTGTTTTTTAGGTCTTTTTTGTTGGCTTTTTCATTATCTCTTCAAGTTTCTCAATGGCCTCTTTAAAATAGCATAAAACTGGACATGATAGGGCGATAGAAGCCTGATCAACACTGAGTAGGAGAAGGGTCAGACCCCCCTTCTGTAAGATTCCGTTAAGTTGAGTCACCCAGCACGGCACCCCTGGGTGATGGGTTCGAGATTAGTGAGGGAGAGCGGGGAGTTGGTTCTGACCAAGGGGTCTGGATTTTGGGAGGGATGGGTTGACTCACTTTACCAGCTTGCAAACAAATGCAGTCATCTCTTTCAATATTTGTGTGAATGTCTTGAGTTCTCTACCTGCGAGATTAACAGGAGATCTAGGACCTCCCTGTAAGGTGTCCTCCACCCCGTAAATCGTCAGTGACACGCAGGGACTCGCTAAGTCCAGAGGGGCCACCCTGCCAATGGATATCCACTGACAGCTTTGTCGTCGGCTTTCTGTGCCTGCTTTCTGCGTCTCCCGCTGCCTACTTATTGTCTCCGTTTTCTTCACCAAAACTAGATTCATCATATCGCCTCTCCCCTGCAGCCATCTTTTTCCAGTTCTCTGCTGGTGTCCCTGTCCGTGCAGTCACCCGAGCTGCAGGCCCTGGAGGTTCCCTTCGTGGATTCCTCTCCGTCATGCCCGCGCCCAGCCCCGCATCCAGTTCATCACCAAACCCATCGACTAAACTCCTTCAGTGTCTCTCTCCATCTCCTCTCTCCATTTCCACCCCCAAATCCTGGCAAGGAAGCTTCGCCATTTACAGAGCCTTTAGCAGTCGCGTTCTAACTGGGTTTCTCTCCCCATACCAGTGTCACCATGATTTTGCCAAAATTGTTTTTCTAAAGGATATATTTGATTATTTACTATCCTTCTATTATTTAATAAAAGAGATAATGAATTTAAAATCACCCCGTGTAACAACCCATTGTCTCCAGCGTAAAACTCTTCTTCCTTCGCCTGCATGTGAGGCCTTTGGCTCCATCCCCTGCCGAGTCTACTGCGAACCCCAAACTCCTGGCAGGGACACCTGCTGCTCAGGAAGACGGGGAGGCTGGTACGGCTCCACAAGCTGCTTCCGGATGCTGGAAGAGCGATGTTCTGGGGGGCCAGAAGAAAGCCAAGTTGGCCCTTTCCCACCCATAGGAATGAAGAATGGATAATTTTCCTGGAGGGGCTGCAGGGAAAGCAGGACACGTAGGGAAGAGCCGGTTCAGCTCTAGCCAGGAAGGAGAAAGCGCCCTCCACAAACAGTGGGGCGATTTGCTAATGGGAGTTCTGGGCACATGGTTAAAAGAGGTAGGGGTTAATAAGCTGGGGAAAATCAGGACCAGTTTTCAGAGCAACAAA
This sequence comes from Indri indri, assembly GCA_004363605.1. Classification (NCBI taxonomy): domain Eukaryota; kingdom Metazoa; phylum Chordata; class Mammalia; order Primates; family Indriidae; genus Indri; species Indri indri. Next base: position 14,715 of record RJWJ010012872.1, read on the forward strand.
TCATGTAAAGGGATTTGGTAAAAAGATGTTGAGAGATTTGCAGGGAGGGAGGGGACCTTTCAGTTTGTACCCAGTGATCATTGTATCTCTGAGGCTTACGAAGTGCTTGATAAATGGTTGTTGAATAATTTATTTCTGGTACCTTTTCACTCTTCCCTATTATATTGTTTGTTTAGTGTTGTGTTTAATTCTACTGGACTTCAGTCGGTTTTTGATAAGCCATTTCTTTCAATTACTAAAAGGGTTATGGAATGCCTACCATACGTCAGCACTAGTTCATTTGTAGGGCACAGATAGGGTGACTGTTCTTCATGAGTTTTCATAACTAGAAGGCATGCATATTAATAGATGGACATACGATATTTGCTCTGTTTTGAATGAAACTCTTGGAGCTTCATTACTAACTCAGCTGGTAACTATTATCCTTAGCAGCCCCTGGAGGCCAGGACAAAAGAGCTCAGACAGGGATCCACATGCAGGGGACCCTCCAAGGAGGCCTTTTGGATTATGGGCACCAGTGACACAACCACAGTGTGAAAGGTTTAGAGTTTTGAGTGCTTACAGACCGTGGGGCGTCCACGGGCACACCTGGAGGCCATGCGCACAGGTCAGAGAGCACAGGCAGGGAGAGAGGAAGAAGGACCTGAGGGCTGGTGCCATTATTGGGTCCAGGGTGTTATCCAAACAGGTTTCCTTATGGGGAGTTTTAAAGCAAGCAGGCGCAAGATCCAGGAGGCCACGTGGTGACCAAGAGGTGGTCACTGTGGCATATGTGTGCAGCCCACTCGGGGTGCGAGAGCCAGCAGGCCAGTCACACAGGCTGTCCCGTAGGGAAGGGGTCCCCAGGGAGCGGTTGTGCAAAGCAGATGTCTGGATCCTCCACATTGGGGAACTGGGGCTGGGGGTGTAGACCTGGAGACTGTGTCGAGGCTGGCCGAGCCCTGCTTCTGGAATACAAAAGTCCAGCTTACTGTTAAAGTGGATGCCAAGGCAACGTGAAATTATAACATTCACTGCACCCTCTCTAGGTGTGTGTATGTTGTCATCTTTTTTCTTGTATCCTGATTAACACCATCATGTTCTGTGAAGTGTGTCCTTCTCTCCTGGCCAAGTTGAAGGAGACCCTGCATGGTGATTTCTGTGTCACCCTCATATTTAGCAGCTCCTGCAAGACTGTGTATCACATAAATGTTTTATGTAAAGGAAAGTGATCTAGTAGAGCCTCGAAATTCAGTGAGGGGGAGAATTCAGTCTGCAATCTTTTTTAGACCTTGTCCAAGCAGTATAGCTACTAAACTCTCAAAAAGGTTTCAGTTAAGTGTATTTTACCAATAAGGCAGCTGCATGGCATGGACCCATTTTAGTAAGATTTCTTTTTATTTGCTTTTCCTAAAAAGATTCAGCCTCTTGAAGTTGAGTGTAGGTGAAGACATACATAGGCTTAGAAAGAAATCAGGAATTGCTCCCAAGAGCTTCCTTTCCTGGTGTCTTCCTGGAGAAGATACTGACTAATTAGAACTGGAAAGACAAATAGAAGCCAGCTAATGCTCCCGGTGTCATTCTCATACTTCCCACCGTTTTTGTTAAAATCACAGAAACGTGGGCTCCACCGTGACAGAAGCAGCCCGCCCTCTGACGGGGTGGGGAACCCACGGCCTTGGGGCCACATATGGTCTTCTGGATCCTTGAGTGGGGCCTTTTGACTGAATCCAAATTTTACAAATCTTTTTATAATAATAAAGGGATTTGTTCTGTGAAGTTTGGATTTGGTCGAGGGGCTCCACCTGGGGATCTGCAGGCCTATAAGTGGCCTTGAGGCACAGGTTCCTCCACCCCGCCCCTGCGCAGTTCAGGAAACCGAAGTCTGAGAATATCCAGTGACTTATTGAACGTCCAGTAGCAAGTGAGTGCAGTTGAGAAGTGAGTCCCGGCCTCTGGGTCCCCACTTAGCCATCCCTGCACCGTGCCCACGTCTGCAGTTGGGGCCTCTGCCGTCTGTGTAGCTGACTCCGCTCTTGGAGGCCTCAGGCCTCCTTTCTGGCCCTCTGCCCTCGCTGTCCCAGACGGGCAAGGGAGCCTGTGTCCTCTATGGAATGGAGCCCGAGCACCTCCTCCACCAGGTGTCACTTCGGGTGGCCCCTCGCTGCTCCTGCTGCTGGAGGTGAAGGAATCTCCACTCAGTAAACCGAGAGACCGCTCCTGAGAAACCTCCCCTCCTTCTCTCAACCTTCCTCTCTGAGCAGACTTCTGCAGTGATTGCAGTTTCATATTTCCTGTGCTTTAAATGCCCCGCAGTGAGGTCGGCCGTGAGCGCTCTTCCACCTGAGGTCAGTCACATCTGCCCCGGCCTTCTGCCGTCTTCCTTCTCCACGCTGTTTCTTCCTCCAGGGTTGTTGTTGCTGCTCCGTTGTTTTGTTTTGTTTGGCCTGTGGGAGGCACGCTCCTGAACATCGTGGGGCAGCCCTCCCCCAGAACCTCCCTTACACCTGTCACCTTCTTTCCTCCTCTCCACCTGCAGCGTAGGATTCTGGTTGTCAGCTGGAAAATACAAAGTTACGCAAAGTTCAATTTGTATAATATTTTCAGTCTTCTAATGTTCGTAGACCTAAGTTCTAGAACTCTGAAACTAAGGTCATGACAAAGCAGAGTTGCCCTTAGAAGAGTCCAGAATCCTTGTGACTTTTTCCTTTTCCTAATGATAGCACTTTAGCATAGAATTCTGTCTGCAGAGCAGAAGTGGAACCTTTGACAAGAGACGCATCCCTTTTCCTGGGATGTGCCCAGCTTAGGTGGAGAACCAAGTTGGCACTGACTCAGGAACCAGCAGGGTGCCTGCTCCCTCATGGCCTGGCTGTGGCGGCTCTTTCCAGGGAGCCCCAAGGGGGGCGGCCACCAGCCTGTGCCAGTGGAGACCAGTCTGTGTGCAGACTTTGGTGTAGCCTGACCAGCCTCATCGAGAGGGTCGAGGGTGGAAATGGCACAGGACCGACGCTTCCTCTGGCTGGAATTGTGCTGTTAACTAGCCGGGAAAGTTACATGTCTGGATGCTGAAATTAACACCACATTTGCCTGTGGGTTTATCTTTCTCAGTTCCTCTGGGAGCTCTTCCAGACACACCCCGTTCCATACACACCTTGAGGAAGTTGTAAATTGTGCCGACTCTGCGTTATCTAAATCGTGCTAGGTCATTCATTCTCATAAAATCTGGAATGTGATTTATTGTTTCTATATTGTAATTTTCACAGGTGTTTAAAGTAGAAGTAGTTTTATTGCAAATTAAAATGCTTCTCTCAAGCGTATGTCAACACATAGCAGTATTATAAATGTGGAAATCTGTGTTATTTCTGTGTTCACCCATGTTCAATATTAAAGACTGAATTAATACTTTTATTAGCATTTTTAAAAATTGAAGATACTTATCTCAAAATAGTATATAAATTTCCCCATTTAGTATTGTAATGTGTATATAATTAATAAGCTAAATATCTAGATAACACAAAATACCTAAGTTATTGTGCAATTACCAGTTCTACATAGAAATCTGGGTCATTATGATCTTAAGTGCATTAAAACATCATTATATTAAATGTGCCATATTCATTTGTAGGCGCTATATTTTTCCTAACAGATACTTTCTGTTGGCCTTCTCTTTTTCTCGTAGTCTAAATGTCAGGCATTTAGTAGAGTGACTGCATGAGCGTGTCTATATACCGTGGCCTAAGACTTTTATTTTAACGCCTGGGCTAAAGGAAAAAAATCCACTTCTCTTGATCTTTGAAAAGATACTGGCTGACACACAGTTAAGAAGAGAGTATGTTTGAAATAGCTCCTAATACGTATCAACATCCTCTAATATTGTTAGTAGAAAATATTTTATATCTGCACAATGTTATAGTCATCTTTAAGTAATATTTATTAAGTACCCCTAGTGCAGGATAGAAATACTTTGGTATAAAAAAATCCCTTGAGGGAAAAAGAATCTTAGAAAAAGAAGTCAATGTAGGTGAGGTGGGATTTAGAAACAGTCTCTGTCCTCTTGCATGTGGCTGTGTAGTTACGCTGCAGACGAGGTGGCAGTGGGTTTGGCGTGGGCGGGTCCGGGGTGCTGGGTTTGGCCTGGGAGGAGACAGGCAGGGAGGCTGCACTTCTGCCCCTCTGGTGCTCGTGCCGCCAGTCACCTGGCGTGGGCAGGGATCCCTTGATATCACCAGGCTAATGTGATTGAGTCAGAGCACTAGAAAGACAAAGCCCTCCTTGCTTGCCACACTGATACTTGGTACATCTCTGTCTCCTCTGTCATCCTTTGTGAAGGTGATATCTCCTCCAGCAGTGTGCCATCCTGCTGGTATGCCACGCAGCCCATTCCCAAAACGCCCGTGTCCCAGCGGATCCCACACGTCCTTCCTTGTCTTCACCCCTGCCTGCTGAGGCTGACAAGCCCAGCCTGCCCTGCCTGGGTTTCGGTGGCAAGCGGGTGGCCGTGGCAGATCAGAGCAGAGGAGTTCAGCATGCCAGTCCCACCTCTGGTCTTCCAGCTCATCCTGTTTTCTTATGACATCCTCACCCAGAAAATACTTCCAAAGAGGGAGTTTAAAGTTTATCCCTGTTGACACACACTGAGGAAACTTCTTTTATCATAAAAGAATTTGACCAGAAAGAGATTACAGTGACATGTACCGGGAATATGATTGGTTTCTTCACACCTTAGCCAGTTTTCCTGCTTTGATTTTTATGGATTATTTACGTTTATAGAATCAGTAATCTTTCCCATTTCCAGAGAAGGGTACACTTTTTCATTTTCTTTTTCTTTTTTTCCTTTCCCTTTTTTTTTTTTAAGTAGTGGACTATTTTTCTCTTTTGCCAATTTACTGTGCTAATTCTGGCCCTTTTTCCATTAGGAGATGAAAGCATGGAAATTAAAAAACAAATTACAGGAATGAGAAGATTGCTGAATGACAGTGCTGGGAGGATATATCAGCGAGTTGGCAAAGAAGGAGAGAAATTAAAAGAAGAGCCCCAGGACGTGGACTTAGTCTGGCCCCCACGTCTGAACTCGTCCACTGAGGCCCCACCGAGCCTCCACCCGTCTACACGTAGTGCATGGAATGAGCTACCGCCCCAAAGCGGGCAGTTCTCAGGGCAGTATGGCACCCGTTCTAGAACCTTCCAGAGCCAGCCCCACCCCTCTGCGAGCTCCAATGGTATGGTTGTCATCAGACATTCAGAATGCACTCATGGGGATTTGTACTGGCATGTTTTATTTCTAAATATTCAGTATGTTCTTTGAATTGAATTTATTAAACCCTCCCCTATTTTTGTGTGTGTGTTTGTGAGACAGGGTCTCACTTTGTTACCAAGACTGGAGTGCAGTGATGTGATCACAGCTCACTGCAACCTCCAATTTCTAGGCTCAAGGGATCTTCCTGCTTCTGCTTCCTGAGTAGCTGGGACTACAGGTGCACACCACCGCACCTGGCTAATTTTTCTATTTTTTTGTAGAGATGAGGGTCTTGCTATGTTGCCCAGGCTGGTCTGGAACTCCTGGCCTCAAGCAGTCCTCCCACCTTGGACTGCCAAAGTGCTGAGATTACAGGCATGAGCCACCTGGCCCAGCCTAAACCCTCCTCCAGTCACCTGCCTTCACTGTGTTATTTTAAAAGGCAGGAAAACATAAAGGAAAACATTGAAGAGTATTAAAAAAACCAGAATGGAAAATCAGGAAAGATTGGGGGAGGTTTCAATATTATCAATGAAGATTTCCTAGTAGAGATTTCAGCCCTTTAAGAAGTTAAAGCTATCATTTACCTACATACAGATATTATTGTCACAAAAGGCTGAACGTTAGGGCAGAAAGAGCCCCCTGTTGCCATTAAAAGAAGCTTCCTGGTCATATGGTGAATTGTTAACATACCCTCTTGCCTACTTCTTGGCTTTTCTCATTATCACAGGAGTCGCAGGTAGAGGGAGGACCGATCACCCAGTATCCCCCCACGGCGTGCACCGTGGCTGCAGCCTCCTGTTCCAGTACTGAACAAATGATCCGTATTTTATAACTGACTTCATTGGCATTGAAAAGTTTTCCTTTAAAGTTTCTTTAAATTTCCTAATTGTTAAGAAAAAAATCAAATGACAATTTTTTTTCACACCTTAAGGGAAAAAAATTGATGCTTCTTCTGTTCATATTAGTTTTCCATTGGATGTTACTTGTTCTATAAATTATACGTATAGATGTGCAGATCTATAGTTTTCACAAAGAGAACAAGAAAAACATAGGAAGGCATTTTCAGTTTCCTTGAAGAGAGTTTTTTTTCATTCATTTTCATTTCATGATATCCTTCAAGAAAAAGAGAACTGTTTTGATTTAAAAAAAAAAACACGCACAATTTGCAGGAACCATTTCAGAGGCATGAAAAGCCTCCCCGAGACACCAATAAGATAGCGAGGGACCCCAGAGATGCACAGGTATCTTCTCTTTCTCTCAATATTACATAAGCCAATATCAAGTTCACATGCTGGCTTGCTTCCAGGTTAGAGGGAGACAGCTCTTTAAAGACTCCTCCATAAAAATAAAAAGTCAGTCCTCTTTAAAATTAGAAAATGATTTATAATGAGCTGAAAAGAGTTGGTTTTGTCCTTCAAAAATGATAAAGATGTACTTAGAATGGTGACTAGGAATATTCTATAAGGCCCTCCTAACTCTGCTACCATGGAAGAGACAATAAGAGAAATAAAATACCCTTAGGTATGTATAAAGTTAGTAAACGCCACGTTGATAAGTTGGGTAAACAGCGTTCTATTTTCCAGCATACAGCAAGGATGGTGGATTTACTTTGGAAAATGTTATTAGTGTTAATAAAAGTGACAAACGTAAACTCCCCCATATCAGTTTGAAAACAGATACTGGTCATATGCTTTCAATAGGAACGTGTTGTGTATAACCACGACCGCTCAGGTATTTCATTCGCATTTTTTCTGATTTTAAAGTTGTAACATCTCGGTTTGCTACAATTTTGAATGTAAACAATTACACTACTCCAGGCATTATGTTCAAGTATTTCATGGTTTTGCTGTGGTGAGTTTTTCTGTAGTATTCCCAAATAATGCATATTACAGGACCTAAGTTATATTTAATGTGTAGTAAAGCATACAATTGCAACCAAACCGTAGAGCTCACCTTGCTCCCCTACGAGAACACCAAACGCTTCTTTTACTGCAGCAGGGATGAACGTGGCGCCGGAGGGAGCCCCACCAAAAGAGCAAGTGGCCAAATGTTCCATTTCATTCCGGGGACAACAGGAAGATGTTTGTTTACATATAAGGGAAGCAGAATAGGATAGTTTCATTACATTTAAACAGTGAAAAAGAGGCTGTGGCAAGGGAAATATAAGAAACGGGACTGGAGAAAAGATGTGGGAGGATTTCCTTCAGTACGATTTGAGCAAAGCCAACCCGCCAACGTCCTCTGAGCCAGCAGGTTGCAATACATCCTCCCATAGCCCACTCCTCTGCGCCGCCCCGCCCCAGACAGCCCCACCCAGACAGCATTCTGAAAGCTTTACTATTTTTAATAGTTAGATACTTAATTCTTAACATGAACTCTCATACACAGCTACCAATTTTTTTTTTCCCAAGTCTGTTCTTAGAGCTAGTTTTTTGTGCAAGCTAGCGTGCGTGTGTTTAGAGTGAGTTTTGATGGTACTGTGTAAGATGAACTCGTCTGACAACGGGGAGGCCTGCCGTGCCCGCACGTCATCTGCACGTGTTCACGCGGGCTCTGCCGCCGGGACACAGCGTGCTCCTCACAGCACTGGAGCCTGGGTAATTAGGTAAAGCTGGACTCCAAAATTTAGGTTTTGAAAATCACTGGGTACATTTTCCATAGGCTCAGCTTCGTAGTAATTGCACATGCTTCCAAATCCTGTCAACACACTGTCTTTTTTTTTTCCCCCCCTTTATACTTTTTTTTTTTGGTTGTTTGGAGTGTGTCATTCTTTTCTTTCATGCTCAGGAGAACTTCCAGTGGTGAATTCATCAGTTGGATCCAACTGCTGCACTTGTAACTGCCAGTCAACGTTGCAGGCCATTCTCCAAGAACTCAAGACCATGAGGAAATTAATGCAAATTCAAGCAGGTACGAGGATCAGGCCTCAGAATGAGTCCTTTGAGTTTTAATGCATATCCGACGTCTTCAGTTGGGACGTTCGTTGTGCTTTTATCATAGCGTTCTTCCCACCTTTCCGTCTTTTGCTGTGCTCCTTCAAATATCCCTTTTCTTAGCTTTTTCTACAACCCGTTTTTCCTTTAGCTAGATTTTTTAGCCATCCTCATACAACTCATGTACTTATATACATGTACTCAGTATACATCATCCCGTGATGTTTTGGCACTTCCCAATGCCAGTTAATTAAATTTTGGAACAATGACACGTGGAGGAGTCCTTTAGGGAGCCTGGTCTTCACTGCTGAAGGTGCTCAAGGACGTAAGCAGACAAGAAATGCTGAGCCCCGGGCTCTGCTTGTGGCTTTCTCTCCCCATCCAGGTTACAGAAGCTCAGAGATGCCTCCCATTCTGTCTTCTTGATTTACGTGACTCCTCTTGTGTTCTCACTACCAGTAGGCAAGTTGGACAGAGGAGCAGTGAGTTTGCAGTTTGGGATTGAACACCCAGGGTCTCTTCTTATAGCCGCGTGACTTCTCTGAGCCTCTGATTTCTCATCTGTAAATGGAGTATTAATATCTAGCTCAGGAGGTTGTTTTCAAAATAGAATGAGAGAGTAAGCGTAAACGAACTTTGTAAGGCTTCATGCAAGCATGAGCTATTTCATTAGTGTCACCTAAAGACCTTGGAACACTCCGTGGAAGTCGGAAGTCTAGGCCTTCGTTATAGCAACTATATTTTCTAATCTTCACAGCAGGGGGAAAACAGTTTTTCTGTCACAGGTACAAGAAATAATAAATCATTTCATTAAGGCTTCCATTTTGTCCGGGGAAACTGCACCTTGATCTCAGTGTAAGGCAGGAAAGTTGACAGCACAGCGTGTCAGGCCTGGCTTTCCCGCCTGTGACTGTCATGGGATTCAGGAGGGTCATCATTCAGAAACTGTTCTGGGTGCCATTGAGTGAATTCTAGTAAAATTTTAATATTCAGTGATGTGGTTTTGATATAGAAAGCTTCCTACTTAGATGTATCAGTCACCCAAGATCACATTGAAGTAAGGTGAGCTACTTTCTGAAAAGTGGTAGCTTTTTAAGTACTGAATTTGGTTTTATCCCCAGGAAAGAGTAAGCATTTTGCTCAAGTCAGTAAGAGTTGGACTCACCTTGTTCTACCACCATAACTTGTGTTCTTATAACGCAGCAAAGGTTAACATCTCCTAAACAAGGAGCTCAGAAAGAAAGGTTACTTTATTATGTATGAATTCTTTTCTCAGAGGAAGAATTTTTTAGCACTTAAGGAAATATGCATATGAAATTGTAATGATTTATTTTGTCACCTAAGCTCCTTACTACTGAAATGGCAAAGTACAAATCGCAACCGTTTAAATCCCTGACCGAAGCCCTTTTAGAATCTATTAAGTAAATGCCACTTTGTCACCATGTTTTCTTTTCTGAACCTTTGCAGATTAGGGAGGTAAATGATTCCAAAGCTGTGGGCTGGCAGAAAGGATAAACCGAATAAATTGCTCTCCTTTAATTTTCTTAAACTTAAAAAATTTGTGTCTTGCGGGTAGATTTACTTAAGGTTTATTGCCTAAAGACTTAGACTTAAATTACATTTAGAAAGTTTCACCTTTATTTTAAGAAGACAAGGAATACAATCCAGCATTAAGATCTGGATGCCAGAGGCTTGGGCTATGTCTAGATGTACAAAAGGAGAAAAAAACTTAAGATAGCCCCTGTGTTTTTTAAACCAAAAACGTTTTCACTTTTAATTTAGAATCACAAGGCTTAGAGAGGCCTGTGGCCTAGATCGTCATGATGGTTGCTTCGTGGCCCCTTTAACTCCGGGGACAGGGACCCAGACAGGGAGAAGCTCTCAGCTCTGGCTGCACGGTGCTGAGGTCCCGGTCCCACCCCTGGAGATGCGGACTCCCTTCCTCTGGGCCGGGGCTAAGGCATCAGAGCTTTTTTTTAAACTCCAGAGTGATTCTGATGTGCAGCCAAGGTCAAAAACCAGGGACCCAGGCAAATTACTTGTTTAAAAACTTTTCTGTATTCTTATGTAGTGCAGCCATGTTTGTTCCGAATACTTACAAATTGCTTTCCAGTCTGCAGCCAAAAATATCAGGATCAAAGTGTGAATTTTCTTTATTTTCAGACTGATAGGAAATAAGGAAAAGTGATCTATGTTCATGCACATTTAAAGACCTTTAGTGTTCACTTGGCTTATATTTACAGGGTCATTTCTGTTAAGAAGCAGGTATATCCTGTGGTCCTATTTAGGAAGCTGTATTAATACGTGAGGATTTAAATAATGATGCCCTACCTTCCAGTCATGCTTTCCATCAGCATTTTTTAATGGTTACAAACATTACTGCTCAGAGTGCACCTGTGACAACTGTGTTTACCATCCTGGATTTAAATATACATTTAGTTTGAGTAATTTGATGCTTGTACTGTGCTTTTCATCTTTGGAACTCAGACTGTTTCTAGATCTTGCTGATTTGCTTGATTTGCACAGAACTATATTGTTTGTATTTTTCAACTATGTGAAACCGAGGTCTGGAGAAGTGGTCTGATCTGAAAGCAGGTAGCAGGGTGCTCCGCAGATAGTTGTGTGGAATATGTGTTTGGTGAAGAAGGAGTTACTGGTGCCGACTGACTAACAGACTTTTCCCACTGCTTACTGGTCCCTGTTACAGAATTGTTCCAAACTGCCTCTTTCAATCAGTCTTGACCAAATGATCATCATCTCATCTCTGTCAATCTTGGCACCTATAGATTGTTAGCAAGCGATCAGTTTTACCCCAGGTGACAGTAGGAATATTCCTGCAGTGGGCTTACCAGAAAGCATGGACCTAAATTTAAGTTCCCGAGTTCTCATTTATTTAAAAATGTCGCATGAGTAAAGTCACGCTCAGTGTCTTCTCTTAGCTGGTCATCCTTTCCCTGCAGGAACCCAGCAGCAGCGATGCACCGTAATGACGCATGGCATTTGGAGCAAAGTTTTCTCCTGGGTGTTTTTCCGCCTTTAGGACTTTAAAGTGCTCTGAGGCTGCGTTTGGAAGCCTTTAGGTCCACTGGGACATTTCTTTGGTGTGCTTCATCCTTGAGTGAGCCGCACTGCAGTTTCGGTTCGTAGATCACAGTGATAGACCGGGAATAAGTTGCCCTAAGTTAGACACAAGTGCCTGTACCATATTTTTGTTTATTGTTCACAGTTGGAACTCAAAACAGACAACAACCCCCAATTTCCCTTATATGCTCCCAGCGAACTGCTGTCTCACGCAAGAGAAATAAAAAGAAAAAAGTTCCCCCAAAGACTGTCGAACCTCTTACTGTGAAACAGAAGCCCGGTGTGTCGGAAATGGAGAGGAAGACGGCTGTGGCCTCGGAGCAGTCTGGTGTCCAAGCAGCCGAGCGTGCCTCCACGGAGGACAGCCACGTTGTGGGATTCGGCATTGTTCTGGAATCACCTTCCTCAGATGTAAGTTGATATTTTCCGGCTGCTGTCTCTAATGTGATATAACTTTTAGGAATTTTATAGTAGTGACACATTTTCCCCTTGACTAGTTCTGCCCAGGACAACTAGAGAAACTTGCAGAATACATGTGGGAAAGAGAAAAAGACAACTAGTAATGATCTCCTTGCCTAGAATTTTCTTCTCTGAAAATTTTATGCCTTATTTATTTAAACATGTTTCCATTCTTTATCCCTGAAAAAAGAAGGGTGGTGGCATAAATAATCTGCTCACTAATTTCCTTTACATTTTTAATTTTGAAGTGGCAGTTTTCAATTTCCTTAGTGTAGAGAACTAAAAGAATATAATTAAATCCTTTGTAGATGGGCATAAATGAACAGACCCATGCAGATAAGGTCATACCTTTCTGGAAACACAAACTAATAATAAAAAAGGAGCAGTCGTGCTAATTCCATTTTATAGATGCAAGCCACACTGCTAATTAGGTGGCAGTGCCATGCCATTTACTCTGTGTAATGATAGGTTAACGCTCTGGAAAGGTTTTTCTATTTTAATACTGTAGCTAGAACATTGTTGCAGTCCAGGATGTTGGATGACATCTGAGATAACCATCTGACTTGCTATTTTATATTCACAGGACCATAAACGAATTTCTTTAATAATGTGCTATATTTGCAATTGCATACTCTGTTGATAATACAGCTTTATCTAAGTGCATTTATGTCGTGAACCCCACCTCGTTGGGAAAGGTCTTAAAATAAACAAGAATGAGTGATCTATTATTATCAGATTGCATAGGACGAGAACCCTGGGGAGAACTCCCACAGGCCTGTACAGGATTGGAGTTTGGCCCTACCTTTCAAACTTTAAGTAAGAAACAAATTGCTATTTTTTTTTTAAAGTGCTCCTTTTCAAATTGTGGGAAGACAGTTTGCTAGCAAATATCCACATTGACTATTTAATAAAGGGAGATGACAAAAATAATCGTCTTGTGACTTTTTTAGATTAGAAAATCGTTTGAACATTTATCCAATCCTTGGTGTAAAGGGGTATTTTTCAAATCTATGAACGCATGCTACAACTGTTAAGAAGTTCTTCTAGACTCAAAATTTAATTTTAAAAAAGCCATTAATGATGATAATGTTCTACCCTGGATCAGTCAGCTCATTTATCATGTTGTTATTCTAAGGCTGTGGTTCAAACCCCAGGTAGATCACAGATTTGGAAACAGGTAAATTAAACCACAACACAACACATTCAGTCCTAAGTAGTTTTCATCATGCTTTTATATTTTCCTTAAATTTTCGAGGCATTTTTTCCCATAGGCATTGATGTATCGGGAGCAATAATTTAAGTTGTATAAATCATCTCCCAGATGGTTGATCTAATGCTAATAACTGAACTTTCTCCTTTTTTTTATTTTTAAGCTCCAGATGTACTTCAGAGATAAATTGAGGAAGATCTAATAAAGGCTTTATGTACATTAGCGAAATGGAAGAGAATAGAATTTTTATTATCCTAACCAATACCAGTATTACAATTTTATTTATATATTATATAAAAATAGTTTACTTTTTGTTCATGATTTTTGTTAACAAAAGCTGTTAAATTTGATAAAGCACATTCAGAATTGTTGTGAAAACTCAGGAGCTGGTTGTCTTTGAAGAATAACATGCTTCTAAAGAAAAACAAAAAGTCCGTATGGGTATTATCTTTGCATTGTCCAACGGACACCCCGTGTGATTCATCTCTCCGACAGATACTGTAACTGCTCTAGAGAACGTGGCCCAAGTCCCAGCGTCAGATGAGGAGTTGCTGTCTGTGGGCGGCACTCACGGCCACTGTGAGGCTGAACCACGCAGCCCAGGCAGGGGCAGGGGTGGAGACTGACTCCTGCAGGCGAAGGGACCGCTGATGCCAGGACATCCAAATTTAGGTGTCCTCCAGTCTTTTAATATTTCTTAGCCATGAATCTTTTGAAGTCTGGTGAAAGTCCAGAGGAGAAAACAGAAAACAGATAATTATCTTACAGGAATTTATCTATAAAACAGGTTGGAGAAAATATAAGCAGATGGGAATTGCGTATTTGAAGATGGGCCCTGAGACATCCCCAGAATCAGGAGGATCAGGTCCAAAGTCCCAGGACCGGGCAAGTGGTCCAGTGTTGCTGGAAGATCTGTGTGGGTGGGGCGGAGCCAGAGGGCGAAGCTCCAGGAATCACAGCCAGGCCTTCGGGGCACAAAGGAGCCTCGCAGGTTCCCAGTGGAGGAGGAATCCTGCCCGTGCTTTAGGATGGTGACCGGAACAGCACTGTAGCTGACCGACAGAGCAGGAGGATGAGTGTGGTCTACCAGGCAAGAGGTCAGGAGGGTGTGGGCAGGAGCAGTGAGCCTGGAGACTCTAGCAGCGAGAAGAGCCACTCGTCGGGGGCACAGTGACGGAGAAAGTGAACCTCAGATTTCTGTCAGGGAAGGCTAGGTAGGTTACTAGCTGATACTGACGACGTGACCTGAGATGGGGAGAGCAAGAGCAGAGCAGGCGTTCTGCTCTGGATCAGAAGGAAGGAAAAGTGGGTTTCAAATCCTGAACACGTTTGTTGGACACCTCCAGCCCAGGAGAAAGATTAGTGCTAGAAACGATGAAAAAATGACACAGAAAAGCTTTATTGCTTTCGTAAATGTAAAACATTTACTGTGAAGTTTTTCAAAATTCACAATGTATTAAGTTACTGTTTTCACTCTGTGACTCAACGTGTCACACAAATACAAATGTATAAACACAAACTTGAGAGCCCACGTGGGCTGTAGATCATTGCAGGTAGATCAGCGCTTCTGCCTGATAACGATTATCCCTACTCAAATGCAGAAAAACACTAAACTCTAATCAAAACTAACTGAAATGCCAACACCTCAGAGTGTTGTGAGCATTAAATGATATCTAGTACGTAAGAAACTCCTATTGCAGTGCCTGGCACATAGAAGGTACTCAGTAAATACTATCTATTTAATCTGCAAATGACAAAGCATCTGCATTTGCATTAAGCACAATACACAAAATAAACTTACGAAACATCAAGTCTTGGACTTGGCTTTAATTGGAACCCCCTCTTCCATTCAGCTGGCATTTACTTGTTCTTTCCTCCTTACTCCTCTCTGTGCCCACCCAGCTCCCTTCCAGGCTCTGCTGTGATTTGAGTGATCCTCCTCTGTAGAACGTTCTATACTGTTTTGTAATCATTGACGTGACTTCCTCTCCTTCCACTCCAGCGTCTCAAGAGCAGGGACTATAATATTACTATTGTTATTGCACGTGCCATCCTATGCTAAATAACTGATCTCATTAATCCTTACTCTTTGAGGAATTACCATCCCATTTTACCGGCAGCCTGCACAAGTTCACAGAGCCAGGAAAGGTGGAGCCCTCCTCTAGCCCGAGTGTGTCATGTGGAGGACTTGTGGGTGCCCATTCTAGCACAGTGCTCTGCGTGACCAACGCTCCATAACTGTTCGTGGGATGATTGTTATGTGAAAGGGAACAGAAAGGTTCGACTGTGGCTGTTACTCTACTTACTTGGAAGTTTCTTGGGGAGAACTGAGTGGGTAAGGGAGCAGGCTTTGAGGTCTGGCTGCCTGGATTGGAATCTCAGCCATGGGACCCTGAGCAATGAACCTGACTTCTCCTCACTCAGTTTCTCTCTGTAGAATGGGGATATTAATAGTAATGTTTACCTCCTAGAGTTGGCCCGTTGGAAGCATTAAATGAAGTAATCCACATCCTAGGTAATCCACTTAGAACAGTGCCTGGCACATTTTAAGCACTCAATAAATATTGGTTCTTTTGTTAACCTTAGCAGTCCTACCTACATACCTTTATGGGAACAAACATAAATATTTAAAATAAACTTATTTGTACGTATGAATGAACAAATACACGTGAACAAGCAGTTTTTTGCAAGGGAGTAGCCAGAAATGTTTCTCTTTTGGGGCAGGATTATTTGACTCTGTTTAAATTAGCACATTAAATAAAATTCAAACCTAAATTACACAGAAGCCAAAGCAGAAGCCCAAAACTAAATTTCACATTTAAATACAGTATTTAATTTTTTCTTCATGGGTTCACAACCCAATACTCTGCTGGTATTGAGACAAGACAGTTTCTTATAGTCACTGTTTTTCCAATATTAGATATATTGATTTGTGGTTTTCAGGGCAGATGTAATACATAGCCTAACTTCGTTTAGTTCTTGCTTTTTGTTTGCCTTGGTTTTTGGTTTTGGTGACACATTCATACCAGTTTTTAATAATATTTTTTGTAATATTTTTAATAGAAAATATTTTTCTATTTGTTGTAGTTACTGTGAATGTTCTCCAGTAATCCTAAATTACACCAATTTAAAAGTTTTTCAGAAGATAAATTTATGGATATTCATCGCCTTAAGATAATTTTGTTGAGGTTTATTTTATATCATTCTTCTTAAAACAAATAATTTAAAATGCACTGGTGCTTTCAACAGAAATAGTTTTCAAATTCAGAATCTATTTTCTTAACACCTTCTTAGCTCAATAGATAAAATGATCCACTGAGAACTAGTCAAGTAAATCAAGCAAGCAGTTTTTTATTTATTCTTTGACATGTTGAAATAGAGGCAGTATATGCAAGAGAGTGTAAGTTCCAGCACAGGCTGCTTGGGTTCAACTCCTTGCTTTATCAGCTTTAGCTGGATAATCTTAAAGAAGTTACTTAACCTCTCTGAGTCTTAGTTTTTATATCTGCAATTGGGGATAGTAATGATAGCCACTTAATAGGGTAAAAATTAAATTAGAAAAATCCGTGTAATGTATGTTAGCTAGCCTAGGGCCTGGAGTGTAGTAAGTAGCAAATAAATGTTAATTACCTCACTGTTTTCCAGGGCATAATGAAATGAATGAAATAGTCCTTGCCCTTCAAGGAGCACATGGTGGAAGAAAATTCACAAACAATAATTACAACATCACAGGGCTTACGCTCTAGCACAGGCAGTCAGGTCTCCTGGGCACCGGGAAGAGCATGACCTCCCTGCCCACAGGGCCAAGGACAGACTCCCAGGGTGGACATCTTCTTGGAGGAGCAGTTTCCATGGAGTGAGGAAGACGCTAGATTGCAGTGGCTAAACTCTTATATGTTCTACATTTTGGCTCAAATGTTTTAGCATAAATAAAGCCCTAGTCTTCAGAGTCATTAATTTATTACCTGAGAAAGGAAAAGGCTAAAAACATCTCTAAAAGACTGGACTGTCTCATTATGCAAGGGCATGAAAAAAACTTTCAAGAGACCAAATTGTATTCTTTTCTAAAATTACATTCTTAGTTCTACCAAAATTTGGTTAAATAAAAAATCTGTAAAGGACTGGCTCTTTTATGACTTCTTATAATTTTTATCCAATAAACACTAAATATATATATGCCAGCACATGGATTACACATACATTTTGACAGAACTTTTGGCCGAGCATTTTTTACTGCGTGTAGAGTGTCCACCTTACACCATCAGCCTTGACGTAGGACACACAATATAGTGCACCGTGCTCTTTCCCCATCACCGCTGGGGTTCTCCGCCCTGCTATGTCCCCGAGCCGCCCAGTCTCGAGAGTTCTTGTGGCCTCCTGGCTCACTGGCCATGTTCCCAGCGTAGCATTTAATAAATGGCAGCAGGAATTCTTGCTAAGTCCACCTGGAGCAGACCTGAATTACAGGAACAATTTTAGTTTCTCTCAAACAGAAACAGATCACATGTATGAGCAAAATAAAATTAATTATATGGGGGTTTTGTGTTTTTTAGAAGTTCTTTTCATAGACCAGGCGGGGTGGCTCACTCCTGTAATCATAGGACTTTGGGAGGCTGAGGCAGGAGGATCTCTTGAGCTCAGGAGTTCGAGACTAGCCTGGACAACATAGAAAGACCCCCCGCCCCAGCTCTACAAAAAAATAGAAAAATTAGCCAAGCATGGTGGTGTGCACCTGTAGTCCCAGCTACTCAGGAGGCTGAGGCAGGAAGATCCCTTGAGCCTAGGAATTGGAGGTTGCTGTGAGCTGTGATCATGCCACTGTACTCCAGCCTGGGTGACAGAGTAAGACCCTGTCTCACAAACGCACACAAAAAAATAAGGGAGGGTTTAAACTGGAAACTTGTCCTCGGGAGGCTGAGGCAGGAGGATCGCTTGAGCCCAGGAGCTTGAGGCTGCAGTGAGTTATGCATGTGCCACTATACTCCAGCTTAGGTGACAGAGCGAGACCCTGTCTCAGAAAAAATAAGTAAATAAAATTTCTTTTCATCAACTAAAGCACATTTTCCTAGAAATATATCTAGTATACTGCAAGATAAGTATAACACTAAATGAGAATAAAAGATCGTTTATACACCAGTGCAAATAAGAAGACTAAATCCACATCCTCTAAACGTTCTTATTAATCCTGTTACTGCTTTTCAGTCCAGAATCAGTTCATCTTATTCAGCAGGATGTGTCTCTTCATCTGTAGTTCCAGGTTTTGGCCCTGGGGCCAGCCTAGCCCCTCAAATCGCTAAGTGACCTTGTGCAAACCTGTGTCAGAGATAGTCCCTTGGTGATCAATTTGTATAATCTTAAAATTGTCTTCCTTTTTTCCCTTTGGAGTATACAAGAGAGTCACATGATATGCCCGTAGGGACTTCGGTGTGGGGTGGGGGAATCTTTTCGTGTACCTGGTTAGGAGAGCTCCCACCCAAATAGATCTGAGCCCCAACTGCTCCTAAGCAAAGGGAGACCACAGCTGAAGTGCAAAGAAACAAACCAGTTAACGTTCGCAGGCCTGGATCCAGGGACATTTTCAAGAGTCATTATGACGATGTACAGTTTCTGCTTCCAGAACTTCACCCAGTGTAAGATGTCACGCCACTGGACACTTGATATGTTGTTGTGCTTAGTGGCTGAGGTACCTAAAAGAGGCAAGACATACATTGGATTTGGAAATCCAGATTTATAGTGGGGATTCAGACTCTTAAAATGATGACTGTCAGTGTCATAAATTCTGCCCCAACCTTGGATGTCATCATTTAAAGATCGTAGTACTTCAGTGATCAGTAGAATCTGTAAATGAATGTATTAGCTGTCTGTCTTGGCCTGACTATCAGAGTGAATCTGTCACGGGAAGTCTGGTTCTTAGAATGATACTCATTTGGAATAAATAGTTTCTATCGTAAGGAAGCAGTAGGTTTAAACTAGAGCCAGCCAACCAAAAGAGGAGAGTCAGTGATATAATTTAAGAGTTTTGGCCTGTTTTTAAATTTGTGTGCTCCGTGAGGAGCAGGAAAGGGCAGAGCTCAGGCACCTGTCCCCTTGCTGCTGCTGCCACCACCGCTACCCATCACACCACCGACTCCTTCGCAAGGTGCTCACGTGGCGGTGAGTTCCTGTTCCGCGATCTGGAAAGATCAGTTCAAAATAACAGCATGTGTGTGGCAGTAGAAAGTGGAACAGAAAGCAGTGACAGCGTCTGCGTTGGCTGGAACCCCAGAGACCAGAATGCCGCCATAGGAAGTCCCTTGGCTCCACAGAGGAGTCGCAGCAGATGCCAGAAACAGCAGCTATACCCGTCTCCTCAATGCCCCCTTCAAGGCCCTGTTAAGATGCTATTGCTGTCCTATCCCCGCCCGAGCCCCCCGCAGCCGTGTCCTGCCGGGTGCTGTCACAGCACTTGTTCTGTACCTGTAGCATGTATCCCGTTCTACTGTGTAGGACAGGTATTTCTGTGTATGTCTCACCTGCAGAGCCAGCCTTCAGATTCCTGCACACACAGGGTGCTCATCGAATAGGTATTTAATCAGTGATTCGTTTTCTCCAGGTAGCCTAACTCCTGGAGTTGGCCCATGAACTGTTCCAGAAGACGTCAGTGTGCCGAGCCATGGCGGGGCAGACTTTCAAACCCACTTCCTTTATATAGGGCTAAAAGGTCTCTGAACCAACACTCGTCATTTAGAATGAATTCTTGCATAGCGTTTTGTTTATTCTGACAAATATCCACTGGACACTATCTGGGTGGTTGGCACTCCAGATACAAGAGAGTCCCCATTCCGGGGACTCGCAGCTAAGTACGTGCAGCGTGGAAAGTGTCACAGAGTTCATAGAAAACCCCATGAGTGCGTGAAGATGGGAGTGGCTAGTTCTGCCTGGGAGCTCATTCAGGCCAGTGTTTCTCAGGTCCAAGTTCCACAGGATAAATCAAAGGGGGTGTCTCATAGGTCAGGTGGCTGGGTTTTAAGCGCATTTAATGGCATCAGAATCAAACTGAAGATTATATGAATAAGTCGGTGTCCTCTTCCTGCTCTTGCAATTAAGAGCTTCTGTACGACCCTATACCCTCAAATAGCTGTGAGTAGCTGCTTCTAGAAGATAAACTTGGATTTTTTTAAGAGCTTTCAAATGATGTAGGAGCGTTTAGCAAAAATCTGAGATCAGTTCATCTAGAACAAAAACTCCACATGCAGCCATAGGATGTGCAAAATAAAATTGTGATTATAAATAAAACTTCGTGTTAGATTGTGATGGTAAAGTTCTCTCAATCCTAATATTTCTGCATGGAATCATTCAACAAGTACTTACTGAGTGCCTGGTTTGTGCCACCTGTGTCATGAGAATTAGGGATACGGCCTCCAGCTCCAGGCAGCCCCCTCTGCAGACCTGTGACCGGCAGGCAGCAAGATGCAGAAGTCAGGGGAAAATCTGATGGCACAGCGAGATGACTTTCTGGATAATCCAGTCAAAAATGCCATTTTGAAGGGGCCCAGACTCCTTCCTGTGTCATCCGAATAATTGAAGCCATGCTCCAAGCACTGTTTGCTCTGACCGTAGTGTGCCTGACGTGTTAAAAAGCAATAAAACAAAAACAAAAGTAATCGTTCCTACTCTCCAGGACAGAAACTAATCCCAAATCCTCACATTTCTAATATGGTTTAGAAAATCTAAAACGGTGCTACGTTTGCAAAGTGATAAGTACGAGATGTGAGAATCAGCCTTGATAGTACATCTGACTTTTTTTCCTAATAAAAGTTTACCAATTGCACGTCTTCATATTAAAGTTATTATTTTAAATCTACCACATTATAACCATTCATTAAATGACTTAGTAGTTTAGATTATGACTAATGAACTATGACTATCTGTCCAACAAGAATTTACTGAGTGCCTACTATGTGCCAGATCTTAGAGATACAGAGTGGGTTCTGGGATCAGGAAGGGCTGCAATCTAATAAATAACTCTGATGCAGTATAATTAATTCAATCATGTACGTCTGTTAAGAGAACAGCAGAAACAGAGAGTGCATAGCCATCTCCATGGGCAGGAACGAGTTAGGAAAGGTTTTGAGAAGGAAAGGGAAGGACGTGAGCTGGATGGAAAGATGAAAAGGCAGGTTGGAAACATCCCTGTGTGCCGATGGAGAAGGCGTTGTTGGCGTCACATGGTAGAGTTCAAGTTGAAAGGCACCTTGTAGGTCTTTGGATCCTGTAACCGCGTCAGGAAGTCCCTGACAGGGAAGCAGTGTGACTAGTGCGCTGATTTTCCTCTCAAAAGTTGGGGGGGGGGTGTATTTAAACTGCCTGGGAACCTGCTCATCATTTTAGTTTATTTTATGCATTAATTTACACAAGTTTTCATTGGGGAAAAACATAGTTCCACAGCTAAAAGCCACTGGCATAGTCGAAAGAGCCAGGGGGCCCATGAGGTACCCCTGTATTTGTGTCCTTAAGTAAAAGAAATTAAGAGAAAGTGATCTGTAAATTGTAATGCACCAAGCAAATTTGGATTATTTTTAAGCCATTTTTGTTACGATCTCTTTGGGCCTTAGTTCTTCGTTCACAAAATGAGGGTGTTTCAGCCAGAAGTCTCAGCTCCCCGTCAGCTCTAGAATGATACGGTTTTGTAGTTATCTTAACTACTTCCTTTCCATTGCTTTTGACAAGACTTCATATTGGGATTAGAGCATCTCGTTTTGTGAATTAAAACTACTCATTGGCTTTATAAATTGCAAATATTGGCACACAAAGCTGAGACTGTTTCATTTGTGGGATATGGACACTGCAATAGCTAGTGATGTTGTGTTGTTTATTTGATTGGTTGGTGGTTGGTTTTTTATGGTACATATGCCCAAAGTCAAATGCTTCAAATCTTGCTTTTAATGAAATATTTATGTTCTTTTGGTAGCCAGAAGTGCAACTTGCTGAAGGCTTTGATGTGTTTATGCCTAAATCTCAGCTGGACTCTATATTGTCAAACTACACTCGCTCAGGAAGCCTTCTGTTTAGAAAACTGGTGTGTGCATTTTTTGATGACAAGACTTTGGCTAACTCCTTACCCAATGGGAAGAGGAAAAGAGGACTCAATGACAACCGGAAAGGACTAGACCAAAATATTGTGGGTGCAATAAAAGGTTGGTCCGCATCATTTCATTTTATGGGTTCTTTGTTGAGCGTTGCCTTCATTCATAAAGACGCAGCTGAAAGCAGAGGAAACTGACCAGAGGTTAATTTCACTTTGGGGGGTGAGCTCTGTAACTTACCACCCCAAATAACGCTAGAATTTGGTATTTTCAGGTGATGTTAATTTGTTAAGATAATAATCTAAGAGCCAGTTTGGTCTACTGCAGAACCAAAAAGTGTTTTCCTTATTTGACTTTTTAAACAAAGGTATTTTTCTTCTCTGTGATTAAGAACTTCACCAATACTTTATTTCAACTTAAATTTTTAGTTGTAAGTAAGAGTAAAGCTATGATGCTTTTAAAAAAATAAAGTAAAACAGTTCTTTCTAAAGTTCAGAAGTTGCTTTGCTAGATCTTCGCTCCTAAAGACATTTTAAATCTAAGCAAACTGTGCCTCCCACACATTCCTGGCCTGCCCTGCTCCCTCTTGTTTTGTGACGTGGAGTCATGCCAGCGACATGCAGAGACCACCGTGGACACGTGTCTGTGTCCCACTGCAGTACAGTAACCATGCAGGGGCGCGTAGGAGCGTATCTTTGTTGATGTCCAGTGCCACATTCTAGACCTAGTTTTTAACTTTAAAGTGTCCTTATTCAGGACTCTGATGAATGTCGCTTTAGGAAATAGAAGTATTTAAATATTATTATCAAGAAGAATGCAAACAAAGTCTCAAGTCTAATTAGCACAACTACCATGAAAATGAAATTTTGAGTCAAGCCTTAATTCAAACTAGAATAACTGATAGGGATGTTCCTTACTCAATTCCCGCATTGTTTGTTTTGCGGAGCGGGACTATCAGAGCGCCTTCCCTGCCCGCTCCTGCTCCCGTTATCTTGCAAAATGAATAAATGAATTTCCTAGTGCTTAAAGGATACTTGGAAATCCACAATTAACTTTACAAAATAATACGGTTTTTCAGCGGAGTTAGCAAGTACCAGACACCCTTTGTTCGTGGCCAGGACATAAGCCTTCATTAACAGAAAATTTCTCATGCTCCGTCAGAATTTTTTCACTTAACATGACAGTCGAGTTGTATTAAATAAGAAAAGCTACAGAGATACCACTCTCTGCGCCGTCTCTGAAAAGGATGATTCAGCCTAAAGTGACACTAAAAACAAGATTACAGGATTTGAAAAATGGTCAGTGATGTAACTAGGACTTGCTTAAGTGAAGGAGGACCCTTTTCCATTTCATCTGGCAGTCTCCAAACACGAAGGTCAAGGCTGCTGGTGCTTTTCTGAAATATAGCCAGGAATCGTTTTAATTTTCTTTGTTTTTTTCAGGGCAGCATATTAACATTACGAAAGCGTTTAGAAATTAGGGAACCATAAATGACTACGGTCCATTTTAATGAAAGTGGAAGAGTTACCCAAATAATAGGTAGGAATGAAACGGATCATGGCAAGTAGACTGACAGAGGTTTATTCTACCATTTTCCATCTAGACTGGACATCATACGAGAGTTGGAAAAAGTGGATTACAAACAGAAATAGAGGACACACCTTAACGTCCTTCATGGCCCTACTCTTTTTTTTTTTTTTTTTTTTTTGAGGCAGAGTCTCACTGTGTTGCCTGGGCTAGAGTGCTGTGGTGTCATCCTAGCTCACAGCAACCTCAAACTTCTGGGCTCAAGCGATCCTCCTGCCCCAGCCTCCCGAGTAGCTGGGACTACAGGCATGCGCCACTATGCCCGGCTAATTTTTTTTCTATATATTTTTAGTTGTCCGATTAATTTCTTTCTATTTTTGGTAGAGACGGGGTCTCACTCTTGCTCAGGCTGGTTTCGAACTCCTAAACTCAAACAATCAGCCCGCCACGGCCTCCCAGAGTGCTGGGATTACAGGCGTGAGCCACCGCGCCCAGCCCACGGCCCAACTCTTTAGCTAGAAATAAAAATGGCTGCGAGACCTTTGTTCCTAATACATAATAAAGTAAATTATTCAAATCAAAGGACTTAAGATTTCCATACACTTCTTTTATTGTCGAATTAAAACCGTCATTAAAATTCTGCTAGAACAGCACAGTAACTTAAAACAGACAAAAATCCCCCCGTAAGCCACCAACAACCTAAATGAACAAATATATTCACTTGTTTCCTTTCAGTGTTTATTCATAGACATTTGTTTTGATTTTAATTTTTTCCCGATTACAAAAATAATGTGTGTTTCTAAAAATACCCAAATCATAAAAAAATGTATAGAAAACTAAAAGGCCCCTATAATCTCACTCTTCAGAGTTTATGGCGTATATTCATACAATCTTTATTCAAGTATGAACATGGTATCAGGTTTGTCTTTGTTGCTGTTGTTTTAGAGACAGGTCACACTCTGTCGCCCAGGCTGGAGTGCAGTGGCACAATCGTAGCTCTCTGTAACCTCGAACTCCAAGAACATTGTATTCATACTGGCCATCCAAGCTTTTTACCTGATTTTTTCTGATAATTTTTTATAAGCTCCTTGAAGACAAACTTTGTCTTAAATATATTTAATTATTACCTGTTGCACATGAAAAAGTTAAGGTAATGCCACCCCAAAATATGCATCTTCCGTATGCTGATTACTTCCACCCGAGGGCACTTGGGGACCAGCATATGCAGGCAGGGGCTTTCTCTGAACTCGCCTTTCCGCCTAGAGACAGAACCTCCAAAAGGAACTCATGAACCAGGGGGAATTAACTCAGATCACAGGAGAGGACACTAGAGGTGACACCATGCACACAGAGTTTGTCACAGGCTGTTTCCTGTTGTTCTGAGGGCCCTTTCATCTTTCTCCAAAATCACTTCTCCCTACCCTGTCCCCTGTGAAGGGGGTACATAAGCTTCTAGATCTCACTGGGTTGGGTTTTCACTTTTCTTTCCTGTGATATCCTGTGCACACAGTAAATATGTACATCTGTTCTCTTGTTAATCTTCCTGCTATCAGTTTATCTCATGGAGTCAATTATTACACCCTCAGAGGGTGGAAGGAAAGTTTTCCCTCCCCTACACACTTCACTGAACACTCTACACCGACCAGCGTTTCCATAAATACTTGTTGGGTGAGTGAATAGGCGTAGATATTTTTTTTTTACCTTGACTTCGACCTTACTTTATTGACCTAATGGGTCTAGTACCAAACATCCATCCTCATGTCTTCTCATAACTAATTTAGGATGATTGCCATTAAAACATTGTTGTAAACTACTTCCAGTTAATAAAATGCCAATGAAAGTTAAAAATTGGAAACCAAGATAGAATATAAATTTGAATATAACTCTCTTAACTCGCTGCTAACTTCTTCCTTTACTATGCTTTCCCCAACTAAAAGTTTATTGACCGCTGTATTACAATACAAAGTAATTTTTGGAAGCAGCTTTACATGGAAAGTCTCATAGAATAACTATATCCAGTTTTTTTTGTTTTGGTTTGGTTTTTTTGCTATTGGTAGAGATGAAAAGAGAAATTTATTTCCCTGACCCAAGTCTTTTGACTCTGAGTGATCTGGTAATGTGATAAAATGGTTTCTTTCTACGTAACAGTGCCAACACCATCTTTGTTGTTTGTTATTGCTGTGTACTACACACTTAGGAAAGATTTTGTAAATATTAAATACTCAGTGTTTCTCACTCTTATGGGATAGCGTACCAATAGGGCATTAATTTGAAAAGTCCTATTACCTGGGAAATATGAAGATTGATTAATTTTATAAAATCTCAGAAGTGAAAATAACAGTAGGGGCTTGATTTTTCTTTCAAACAAAGGTGATTAGATTGGTTAAAACAACAATGGGAAAAAGACAAATGAAAAGCTGTAAAATGCTTGTAAGTAGGAACAGAAATGGACTGAAAAAAAAGTTTATTGTGGGGATTATTAACAAAGCTTTTTGTAGTGATAATTAATATTCCCCTGACAGCATCTTGAAAATAAAATATAAGCCTCTTTGGTAGAGATCATATTTTTCACATAATCTCATCTGTTTTATGGGGACTAACACTTAATGGTAATTCATTAAAAATTTACTGATAAGTATGACCCAAGGCATTGGTGATGAAAGGATCCTTAATTAGAAACGCTCACCTGAGCACTTTAACTCTGGGAAGAATC
>RJWJ010012873.1:0-41045 GCA_004363605.1 Indri indri
TATGATTTTTACCAGCTAATTTAGACCCGGTTTAATTTATTTGCACATCTGTCTGCCTGTGAAAGAGTCAAGTTCAAACAATGAAAATCTGATCCAACTGTATCTCTTTTAGCTTCAATCCTACCATCAAAGTCCAGGAGAAGCCTTTCTCTTTTCAAAGGGCTTTGTTTTATCAATCTGGGTGGCTAGCTTTGATTTAGCTTTGGCATGTTACTATGAAGCTCACAAGTAACTCTCATTAAGAGTCCTGCAGATGCTAAGTGATATATCAGCAAGTTTGGAAGGCTGTTTTTAATGTATTCAGTTTATTTTGGAGCTTTGCATCTTTTCTACCTCTCGCTGGTCAAGTCTGTTTTAGAACTAACAAGAAAGAGAGTACTGAAGTAATTGCCCATAAAATGAGGGTATCCTATATGTACCCTCTCCTCAGAGCACTTGCCTGAAGAGTCTGCCTGCCACTTTCGCTCTGCTCCATTTGGCCATACAGAGGCATGTCGGATGTGTGCTCTCTTGGCCAGCGTACCCGGCTGTATTTCAGATCCCTGTGATGCCTGCCTGTCTTCAGGGGCAGTGACTAATTTGCTAGAGTGTGCGGTCAAGTTCAGTACGTGAATCTAAAGCATCCACACAGTTTGCGGTTTAGAAATTCTTGAACTCTTTTGGAGTAGATCGGTGATTTTCCATTGCCACTAGATGTCCCTGTGTGGCTTTTCTTTTGGACATCAGTGCTGTATACCCAGCAAGTTATTTCTACTCTGCTGGATAGAAGGAAAGTGCTCTGCAGGCTCTGAAGAAGCAGTTTACAGTGGAATGTCATCCAAGCGGGGACTTGGCACAGTGTAGCCTAAGTATGTGGATTTAGAGTACAAGGGCATGGCAATGCTGAAAATTACTCTGAGGCTGTGCAGAAATCAGGATTATCTCTATAGAGGTCCTGGGGTCTTTCCAACTTGCAGCCATTAAACTTCCTCTGCTTCCCAGCCCACTCTCAGTCACCTAGACTAAAGCTTCTAAAACCATCTACCATGAAGAGCTATGAAGAACTAGCTTTTAAAAAATATTTTTGCATGTCTGATCTTTTGCAGACCAATACACAGTCTTACTATGCATGACTAGTATGCAGCTTACATCACATGCAATCCACTATGTAAGTTTGATAACACCCAAACTGGGTACAGTAATCTCCCTTTGTGGTTTTGCTTTCTGTGGTTTCAGTTACCTGTGGTCAACTGCAGTCTGAAAATATGAAATGAAAAATTCCATAAATAAAATTTCTTCAATTTTAAATTGCTTGCCATTCTGAGTAGCAGGATGAAATCTTGTGTCTCACGCCCTCCTGCCGGGTTGTGGATCCTCCCTTTGTCCAGCATCTCCACCTGTATACACTGTCTGCCCCATTAGTCGCTTAGTAGCTGGCTCTTGTATCAGTTCAACTGTTGTGGTACTGCAGTGCTTGCGTTCAAGTCACCCTTATTTTTACTTAATAATGGACCCAAAGTGCAAAAGTAGTAATGCTGGTATATTATTATAATTGTTCTACTTCATTTTATTGTTGTTAATCTCTTACTGTGCCTAATTTATAAATTAAACTTTACCATAGGTATGTATGTATAGGAAAAAACAGAGTATAGTCATGTCTTACATAATGATGTTTGGGTCAACAATGGACCACATATACAATGGTGCTCCCATAAGATTATAATGGAGCTGAAAAATTTCTATCTCCTGGCGACTTCATAGTGGTCCTAACGTAGCACAATGCATTACTCCATTTGTGGTGATGCTTGTGTAAACAAACTTACTTCACTGCCAGTCATACAAAAATGTACAGTAATGTCCTAGGTCTTCACTTTCATTCTCCACTCACTGACTGACTCACCTAGAGCAACTTCCAGTACTGCAAGCTCCATTCATAGTAAGTGCCCTATACAGATATGCTGTATTTTTACTGTACTTTCCCTATGTTTAGATACACAATTACTTACCATTATGTTCTAATTGCCTACAGCATTCAGTATAGTAACATGTCGTATAGGTTGGTAGCCTAGCAGCAATAGGCTATACCTAGGTTGGGAGCCTGCAGCCGTAAGGCCACATGTGATCTTCTACGTCCTTAAGTGTGTGGCGTTTTGACTGAATTCGAATTTTACAGAACAAATCTTTTTATTTTTATTAGTGCATTTTTATCTTTTATCTTTTTATTTTATTTTTAAAATGAGTTTATTTAAAATACCAAAGGATAAAATAATCCTCCCAGATTGACCAGCACAATTAGATCATTAGTAAACCATAAGGGCTAAATTGACAGCTTCTATGCTCATGATTTAGTTCAAACTTCCCCTGCTGACTGGTGTCACTACCACATGAGGCTGGTTAGTGAGAGTTTTGGGGGTTGAGTACACCAGCCTGTTATCAGCTTTTTGACAAGGGTGCACTGTGTTTCTGTTTGAAGTCAAATTTGTGAATAGTTGTACAGCTCGACAGTATTTTTTAATTGTGTCTGCTTAACAGACTCACAAGAGAATGCTGAAGGAAGGAAACAGATTTTTTAATGAGGATTGGGAATTGCAATATTATTTTGTTTCTGCTAAAGATAAAATGATTTGCTTGCTTTGTGATAATGCGATATAAATATTAAAGAAATTCAACATGCATCAGCATTATAACATTCATAAGGACCACAGATACTTTGAATTAGAGGGAGAGGCATGAAAGGTTGTATTGCAAGGTAAAACTAAGACAATTCTTTCAAGCAGCAATAGGACCTGGAAATAATGCCATCGAAGCAACTTATAAAGTGGCTTATATACTCAGGAAAAAAGGGAAGCCATTCAGTGATGTAGAAATTGTGAAAAGAATGCATTGTTGAAGTTGTAGGATGCTTAGACCCAGATAACATTTCAAAGTACAAGCAATTGCCTGTTTCAAGAGAACCATAACTAATCAGTGGCATGAATTAGCCTTCAACTCAACAGAACAACTTCACGCAACACTTCAAAAGGAAAACATATATTATTCAATTACTTTGGATGGATCAACTGATATGACTGACTCGGTGCAGATTTTATAATTCATTTGGGTCATAACAGAAGATTTTCTTTGCTACCTAGAGTTACTCACTTTGGGCACTCTTGCAAACAGAACTTGGGGAATAGATATCTTCAACAACTTTCGAGATAGACGTCATGAAGCTGGACTGAACTTGGTCAATTTAGTGAGTATATGTATAGATGGTGCACCTTCCATGACAGGAAAACATGAAGGGTTTATCACACAGATAAAAAAAGTATTAACAGATCCAGATGCTCTCATTTCTTTTCTTTGTGTCTTGCATCAGAAAAATCTCTGTGCTAAAGCTACTATTTTAAGTGACACTTTGCAACAAGTTATAAGTATTGTTAACTACGGGGTGTCCCCAAAGTCGCCCTATATAGGGAAAATGGGAAATTGTTGTAAATAAAGGTACATTTAGCTACAATTCATGCAAATATTCATGCAAATGCAATATGGCATTGTCAGTTTCATGACATGTTAAAGTGGAGTGATGAGGCATTCAGTGTGGATTTGCCTTATTATTCTAAAGTGCATTGGCTATTACAGGGACAGGTGTTAGCCAACATTTTACCTCTGCAAGAACAGATAGTTAAATATTATGAAGAACAAAATTGGTAATGTGAATTATTGAAAGAAGATTTCTATAGGAATGCAGCATTTCTGTGTGACATCGTCAAATCAAAATGACTTGAATATTTCTTTGCAAGGTAAAACTGAGTTGACATATGATATGTGGCCCCAAATCCAAGCATTTAGAAAAAAGCTATCTTTTTTCAAAACACTTCTCCAAAAGTAAACATTTTCCCCAGTTAGAAAAGGTCATTGGAGAGCAGCATGATATATGCCAATCATTTGAAGAATAAGCAGCTGTTATAGACCTATTAATTGGCAAATATAATGAAAGGTTCACTGACTTTGAGAATCATGACATCACACTCAAATTAGCATTTCAACCTCACCTAGTTGATATCATCAAGGCACCTAAAGAACTACAGATGGAATTGATTGAGCTCTCAGTAGATGACATTTAAAGTCATTGTTTGATGCTAAGAAAGATCCAATCGAAATATGGAAAAATGCAGTAGAATTCCCACGCCTTCAGCAACATGCCCAAAAAATGTTTTCTTGCTTTTCAACTGCTTATTGCTGTGAATCTACATTCTCCTACCTAACCCAAATCAAGGTGCCCTTGAGGTCACAAATGACTGATACTCAGTTAGAGGACCAACTGAAACTGCAGACCTCCATGCTGAAACCAAATATTCAAATGCTTTCCAACAAAAAGTAGACACAACGAAGTCATTAAAAGTTTAGTCGGGTTTAAAGTTAACAAATAGTTCTCATTTTTTGAAATTATTAATTATATAGCAGTTAGATTTTTTATAAAATAATGTGTATTTTTAAGTATATCTGCTTGAGTGAGTCCTTATTTTATTACGGCTAACATGGGAAGGTTCCCCACCCCTGGGCTATACCATCTGGCCTAGGTGCATGTAGTGGGCTGTACCATATAGGTTTGTGTAAATACAGTCAATGATGTTCACACAGTGACAAAATCGCCTGATGGTACATTTCTCAGAATATAGCCCCATTGTTAAGCAACACATGATTGCATGCATAGGATTTGGTACTACTCATGGTTTCAGGCGTCCACTGGGGGGGGGTCTTGGAACTTATTCCCATTGGATAAAGGGAGACTACTGCATTCCCTGTTTAGGGAATGGGAGAGGGAGCTGTGCTCTCTGTCCTTCCAGGGCTCTTGCTCTAGGCCAGGCCTGGACCTTGCACTGAGCAACTGCACTAAATCTCAGATTAAGGCTACTTTAAACAGAAAACAGTGGGTAATCCCAGGAAGCAACAGCAGCGTGGAGGAAATGCTTCTGGGCCTTTCTTGAATGCTTCTTGAGATTCAGCTTCCGAACCTTCTTGGGGAAGTTAAGTGAATCTTATAAAGTGCCACTTTGCATGTTTGAAGAGAAATAAAGGTGGCATAGGGATGATAAATGCCATGCACTCAGGTTCATTTTAATAATTAGCCATAGTGACACCTAGGTGATAGATACCATGTTGATGGCTTACCCAGCAACCAGCTCCAATTACAGAAAGAGCAAAGGGAGTTTTAGCTTCACAACTGAAAAGAAATAGTTTGTTTACTCAACACATCAACAGTTTGTGTCCCAACAATTATTTATTAAGCCAGTTATTTGTAATGCAGTAGCACGATTTGCTAAAAAAAAAAAAAAAATGGGAATGGTGGTTGTGTGTCCTGTTCTCTCACAGAAAACCATTTAAACCAGGCCATAGTTGAACTAAAATAATTAAGCTATATATATATTTTTTTATGATTCCACAGGTCAGGTCAAATCAAGACTACAGAGAACATTGCTTACTCTGTTCCAACTCGTGAAATCCCAATTCAATTTTTTTTAAGAGATGGGGTCTCACTATATTGCCCAGGCTGGGCTCAAACTCAAGTGAGCCTCCTGATTCAGCCTCTTGAGTAACTGGGACTACAGGCACGTGCCACCATTCCTGGCTTGATTACAAATTTCAATGGAAGGGATTTCACTGCCCTTCTTAGGATAGCCAGTGGAGAAATGGGGTCCTCTGAACCCCCTTGCTCTGGTAGGCATAGCAACATGACATGAGTCCCTCATAGGAGTAGCCAGCAGAGAGGCCAGGACTCTAAATGAAGGAAGGGTTTGGAATGTGGAAGATGGTTTCACTAGCTGATTCCTTGGGGTTTGAAGTATGAAAATGTGTTTAATGAGCACTGCTGGGGCTTTTGTGGTAAAAGTTTGCACAGGTGGCTGGGAGTGCGGCATGAGATCTCTTGGAAAAGGCAAAAGAGAGCGGTGAGAGCTGCAAGCACTGGGTCAGGTGCTGCCACGTGGAAGGGATTACAAAGAATGGGACAAGATCGCACAAGCCAGAAAGGCAGAAGAGAGAAATGCTTGTGTGAGAAGGGAGTTCAAGAGCAATATAAGCTATAGCTCCACCTGTCATAGGATTGAAATTCCACAGGTGAAGGCCCATTTTTATATGTTCACATTTACGTGGCGAGGGCTCCAAAAGAGAGGCCCTGGATATGTCCTCCCAGAATGATGTCTCCAGTGAGGGCTGATGCCTGCACATCCTGCCTTGGGAAGTGTAACAGAGGCGGGGCAGATCCAGGTTTTACGGGGCCTGGACCTTATGCAATTTGTGGGTACCTCAGGAAAAAAAGAGAAAAATTAAAAATATAAAATTAGGTATGAAAACAAACATTTATTCGGATGAGGAAATACATTTTAAACATTATCCATTTGAAAAAGCTAACAAATATAAAAAATACAGAACAATAATAATATTTTTAACTGTCAATCTTATCTCTTCAATTTTTCATCGTATTTTATTGCATCTTTTTGATTTTCTCTTCAAATGACAATGATTGCATCATGTGATTTTCTACTGTGAGAAGGACGATTCTTTCCTCTAGCCTCTTGCATGTTTAATCAAAAATTTAAACATTTTATTGAAACTTTTAGAAAAGCTTTAGTTTTATAATACTTTGTCCAATAATGTCATGCAAACTTTTAAGATTGTTGACAAATTTAGGAAGATTTCTATTAAATTTCCTCATATACAAACCGTGTGGAAGAATTTTCCACAGACTAGCTTCTAGTTCTGCATATTTCTGCCTTACTTCTCTCCTGCTATTTACATCATTTTGGTGCCTGACACAATAGCAGTGTTCAAATCATAATATAAATCATAGCCCTTAATTTTTGTTCTCCCTGCATAAGTCAGCACATTAGCCAGTGTCGGGACTTAGAAAACAATACCCCAAAATGAAGGCCTCAGAAGCAGCCTCAGAAACAAGTTTTTCTCTGACCCTCTCCTGTCCTCCTGCCTCTCAGTCCCATTCTCCTCTGAGACTAGCCATAGAAACCAGAACTCCTCTTCTTTCACGCCAGCCACAGAACCTAAAAATATTACTTTAACTTTCCTGCCACCTTTCTGTGAAAAAACTGGCCATAAAGAAATTATCTGACCTACGTTATTTGAGTGTAGGTCAAAAGTCCCCCATTCCAGAGAGGGTCCTGCCCCACACCCGGAAGGAAGGAAGGCTGCACAGAGAAGCCAAGAATCACGACAGACCTCGACCTGAGTTTCCCCACTCAGTCTATTAGCATTAGATTCTTTTTCCAATCATATTTCTACATGGTTGTCCATACTTTGTTAAATCTAAGCATACAAATAGACAGTTTTCCCTGTATCTTTGGGTCTTCATTCTGAAGGCTCCTGTGTCATGTAAAACTATAATCAAATAAATTTTGTATGGCTTTTCTCCTATTAATCTGCCTTTTGTGAGTTGATTTTTCGGTGAAACTTCAGAAGGCAAAGGGAAAGTTTTTCCCTTGGTCGCTACACCAGTAAGAGCATTCCTTTAGGTTGTTACTATGTATGGCTGACTAGCAATAACTTAACCATATTCAGAAATGAGAAAAACAGATAATGTTTATAGTCTTGTACTATTTTTGGATATGGTTATTTCTCTGTCTCTGTATCTTTGTACATCTATTTACTGTATAACTATCTATATCTGCATCTATTATATTAATATAATTATCCATATCTATGTTGAGTAGCCTAGATAGGTAGATAGATATAGATATTTATCCATATCCCACTAAAAAACATTAGATATGTATTCCCAGCTCAACTTCCCCTTAACCAAATATTAAAAATGCTCTTGGTCATTCTAATGTTACCCACCACAAGTTGAAGTTTTATGAAGGGAAAGTTAAGGTGGAAATAGACAGTGTTCTTAACTCATTCCTGTTAAAATATCTTAGTTTTGCAAATTTCGTAAAGCCAGATGACCATGTGAACACATTGCCAGGGCCCCTGCCAGGCCTTTGGAAGAAACCTGTGCCAATAAGAGGCCCCGATGTTTAAAACTTTCATTAGCTTCACAGTAAATCTGTGAAAGGTGACAGTAATAGGAGAGTTTGTCCCCAGAAATGTGGGGAATAAAGAGGAATCTACCCTAAAGGAAGCAGCCTTAGTTTCCTGCTGTTCCCTTCCTCAGCCCTGAAAGAGTAATGTAAAGAAGGAGGTTTTGGGAGGAATAGCCACACTTCCTTTGCCTGTCAGCCCAAGGGAAACTGCAATGAGAGGTCGCTCACAGGAGAGCAGTGAGGCTGACATCACTGCCACGGTGGGGACGGCAGCAGCAGCAAAGGTGAAGGGAAAACAACACACTAAGCATGGTTTCATCAAACTTAAGGCTAGCAGAACAGCAGGTAACAGGCGTGGCAGATGTGATCAAAAAGTTTGTACACATTTGACATTCCCTGGGTTTGAGGGACACAGGTTTGAGGAAAGAAAGGACACTGGGATTTAAAACATTGTGCTAGTTGGGGCTCAGCCTTTTGTGCTTATTATGTTACCCACACCCTCTTGATTTTCCTTCCCTGGACCAGTGGCCCAGAAGATACCTGCTACACTTAAATACCAGTAATTCTTTTAAATCCCCAGGGAACTGTATCAGGTAACATTCCATTCAAACCCAATCCAAACCAGATGATACAGTTATTTTATTATCCATTTTGTCTAGTAATCTACTATATTGACATATCATAATTTATTTATCCAGTTTATGAATATTTGGGTTGCTTTAAGTTTTTGCTGCTATAAATAATGCACCTGTGACCGTCTAGGTACATGCGTCCTTGTGCTGACATCAAATGTGTTCTCTGGAGTGTGTACCCAGGAGACAAATTACTGGACTGTGGAATGTGCACAGTTCCTATTGTACTATGAAATTATTAATACAAACTGTTTTCCAAAGTGATGGCGTTAAAGAACTCTTCCACAAGCGGTATGAGAGTTCCTGTTGCTCCTTATCTTTATCAGCATTTGATGTTGTTAGAACTTTGAATAGTTCTCAAATTTGCGAAGATAAATCGAATCTTGTTCTAATTTTAATTTACTTATTTTTTCGTTGTGGTAAGCATCTTTTTTTTTCTTTTCTTTTTTTATTTTTTGCCATTGAATGTTCTCTCCATATACTGAAATCTATCTGGTATGAATTTTATGTATAGTAAATATTTTCTCTCAATTGACAGCTCATCTTTTTACATGCTTTGAGGTATCTTTTGATAAATAGAAGTTTTTAATTTTAGTGTAAGCAAATTTAAACATCTTTTTTTTGGTTGGTGCCTTGTGGATAAAATTTATTAAAATACTTCGAATTTAAAACAATATTTCTCTGTATTTATTTCTAAAATATTTATAATTGTGTCTTTTATATACAGGTCATAATCCACTGGGGAAGTGATATTTCTATATAGTATGAGGTATGGATCCAATTTTCTCATCATTTATTGAAAAGTTTTTCATTTTACACTTAAATGCAATAATCTCTGTTATATATTAAGTATCCATATATGTGTGTGTCCTTTTCTGGCCTCTCTCTATTTAGTCCCATTGGTCTATGTGCCATTCCATTGGTCTATTGTGCTATATGCATCAATACACAGTGTCTTAAATAGAATACTTATATAACAAGTCTTCCTATATATTTGGGCATATACCTCTACCTTGAACTTCTTCATCAAGAGCATCTTGCATTTTTTTTTTTGGCATTTATGTGTGTATTTTAGTGTCAGCTTGACTTACACACACACACACACACACACACACACACACACACACACACATTTTGATTAGTATTACATTAAATCTACAAGTCAATAAAAGATCCGCTGGAGGAATTGATGTCTTTACACGTTGAATCTTTTAATTCATGATCACAATGAACTCTCCATTTATTTGTGTGCACTTTGACATCTCTCATTTTGATTTCCTTATAGAGTTTTTTTGCATCCATGGTTAGATTTATAACCAGCTACCTAATATTTTTTATGCTAACATAAATAGTATCTTTTTCTAATTTTTTTGTTTGTTGCTGAAATATATAAATACAATTGAGTTTTATACATCATTTTGTATCTAGCAAACTTGTTTAAATCTCTTATTAATATAATAGATTTTTTTGGTTTTTCCATTTACTTGTGCCTTCTAAGCTTCTTCTTGATTAGTCTAACCAGATGTTTTATGTTTCTTTTTCAGTCTTTTAGGAATCCAACTTTCACTTTTGGTGATCCTCTCCACTCTATGTGTATTTTCTATATTACTAATTTCTCCTATGTGCTACACTATTTCCTTCCTTCTACTTTCTTTGTAGAAAGATAGGAGCATTTTTGAATTTTATATTTTACTTTTCTTACATTTATTTAAAAATGATTCTATTTGTTAGATGGATGCTTAGCTTAATAATTTTTATTCTTTCAACTTTATAATATAAATATCTAATGCCAGAAGTTTCCTAAAAGTACAGCTTTAGCTGTAGTTTTAATATGTAGTTTTTTTATGTTTTAATACATAAAATTAATTTAATAATAAATATTTAATTTAATTATTTAATATTTATTATTAAATAATTATTAAAATATTAATAATTTTAATATGTAGGAGTTTTAATATGTAGAATTTTTTATCATATTAGTTAAAATGTTTAAATTTTCATTCAACTTTTTCTTTGACCCATAGATGCTATAGAATAATGTTTATTAAATACTAAATGTGATAAATTATTTCTCCTTTTAGTTTGTTTTGTTGTTGTATTTAGTTTCTGGCTTAAGAGCACTGAGGTTAGAAGATATGCTATATATGATTTCAATCCTTGAACATTTAAATTTCCTTTATGGCCCACCATATAGTCAATTTTGCAAATGTTTCATATGCGTTTGAAAAGAATGTATGTTTTGCAATTGTTAGATCTGATGTTCTATATATGTCAATGTTTAATTAGGCTGTAAAAATTTTGTCTGATTTTTTAATACCAATTACGAGAAAACAGTGCAATGTGGACAATACTACAAAGTATTTTCTCCTTATAATTCAATTAAATTTATGTCTGTAGTTCGAAGTCATGTTTTTAGGTAGATACAAAATAATGTATACAAGTATATACATTTGAATTGTACTTTTTATCCTTATACCATGACGTTCTTTCTCCCAAGCAATTCTTTTAGCCTTAAAGTATATTTCATATGATGGTAATATAGCTACAGTAGATTCCTTTTAATTAACATCTACATGGTATATTTTTTTTTCATCTTTTTACTTTCAAGTTGTCTAAATCATTATGTGTTACATCTGTTTCTAATAAACAGCACATAATTATATTCTCTTTTTAAATTCAATCTGAAAATCTTTGTTTTTTTACTGGAGCATTTAGTTCATTTTCATTTAATGCAACTGCTGATAGATTTATATTTATACTACACTACTTTTTTGTATTGTTGATCATTTATTCTTTTCTCTCTACTAGTATGAAAGCTACGAATTCTTTTCTTATTTTAAAATGGTTATTTTGTAAATTACTACAAGCATCCTTAACTGATCAAAGCCCAAATTTAGCCAATACTTTTAACCACCTTTGGGACTTTTCAAGGACCATAGAAACTTGTGCTCAATTTATTCCTCTCCCTACTTTGGGGTTATTGTCCTTGTCTATTTTAATTCTGTTTTCTTTTAAATTCCAGAGATATTATTATTCTTTTATTCGGTTGGTGGTCTTCTAGCTTTACATCCTCATTACCACTTTATTTGCTCTTTATTTTTTGTGTATCTCAGACTTCCCAACTAGAATCACTTTCCTCTGGTTTGAGGTACATCAGCTGCTTTTAGTGCGGATCTACTGGTGGTAAACTCTCTCATTTTCTGTCTTCCAAAACTTGCCTTCATTGCGCCCTCATTTTTGAAAGGTATTTTGATGAATATGGAACTATAGTGCGATAGTGTTTTTCTCTCACCACATTCCAATAACCATTCTATTGTCTTCCCTCTTCCATTAATGCTGTGAAATGAAAGCTATCAGTCAAATTATTGCTTCTTTAAAGTTAATCTTTGCCTCTGGCTACTTTTACAATCTTCTCTTTTGGCATTTATTTTCACTCTGAATTTTTTATCCTACTTTGGATTTGTTGAGATTCTTGTATTTGTATTTTGGTATCTTTCATCACTTCTAGAAAATTCTTAGCTATTATATTATCTATTATATTTTTAATTCTTTTTTCATCACTTCTGGGTCTCTGATTTAGTATGTGTTAGATAATCTCACTCTCTTTTCTATATTTCCTCATCTCTTTTTCATTTTTCTAACTCTTCAAACCTGTGCTACATTCTGAAGTATTTCTTTTGAGCTATCTCCAATTCACAAATTCTTCTTTTAATTAAATCTAATTTACCCTAAAATCCATATGTTCAGTTTTAAATTTTAATTACTGCATTTCTCATTTTTAAAAGCTCAATTTTTCTTTCTGCAAATCTACTTTGTTGTTTTTTTAAAGTTTCTATTCTCTAAACAAAATTTCAGATTTGTTTCTGATTTTTTAAAATCAATGAGGCATTAGTATTTTATGGCCTGTTTATAATTTAAATATCTGAAGTCTTTGTGGATACACTTTTTCTTTCTGAGTTTCTGTTTATGATACCTAGTTTTCTTGTGTAGTTCACAAACAAATATGGAAACTGCTTATTTTCCTAGAAATTTGTAAAAATTACCTGAGGCCTGGCATTAGGTGATGTGTGTGTGTGTGTGTGTGTTTCTGTATGTATTCTGACATGAATCTCTTTATCAGAAAACAGAAAATTTATTACTCACAGAACACCTTAGCACCAATTACCCATGACCTAATTCTCAATAGGCTGATGCAGTGAGGGTTAAATATCTAAAAATTCACCTGCACATGCAGAGGGATTGTACCGTAAGACAGGGTAGCCATACTTATGAGACTTGGGGTTTATATAGGGTGGCTGACACATCTGCTCCTCCTCCCCCCCAGAGAGAGAGAGAGAGAGAGAGAGAGAGAGAGAGAAACCTTTCTGAAATATAAACAATCCTCTCTGGGGAGAAGAGGGAAGCGCCATACCTTAGGTTTTTACCTCCATGGAATGTAAGTGCATGGCTTCTGGGGAGGTAAGTCTCCAAACTTTTGCTTCCAAGGCATGTTTGGTGTTAAATTATCCTTTAATGATTTTTTCAGTCCTCTTTGTCTAGAAAGCCTGCACCATGTAGAAATGCAGAAATGTGAAAATATTCACAGAAGATTGTTTTCCAACAGGTGGTTCTTTGCAGAGTTTAGTTACCTTTGCTTCTACAGGTGCCTCAGGCATAAGCAATCTGGCACCCATTTAACCTCATTTAAGCTAAATTAATAGCTTGAAGTATATTGAACCACCAAGGTAACATATATTAGCAAATGTGAATGAGAAAAAAAAATACTTGTTTTATGTTATCTCAGAGGTGGTTCCCCACCCTCCCCAGCTCTTCTCGATGCCAAAGTAAATTTTCTTATATCCTGGAAGTGAGTGGGGTAAGGTAAGGCGGATTCAACTCTAGGCTTTTTCTTCTCTGTTTATAATCTGCAAAGGTCTGAGTAATGAAGTTTAAATTTGTCAGGTTCAGCAAATGTCTTCAGGGTCAAAGTGGCTATAGTGCTATACTTCCTGTTTCTCTTTAACTTGGAGATTAGCCTATCTTGCCTGCTCTTTGACATTTTAAGACTATTTACCATTTTAAAAAATCTATCATTTTAATTATTTTAATGGAAGGGTCGAGTCTGCCATATGGTACTGGCATTCCTGCTTATATGCCTCCTAAGCATCTCTCACATACACTTAACTCTCCCTGTTTCTTCTTCCAACTCTCTAGTTGAAGTTTGCACAGGTTCTTACCTGAGTTGCTGCAATGGGCTGTATCTGTGCTTTCTAAATCTGCAAATATGATACACTCAGCTCTACAGACTCTCGTCAGTTTTAAAAAAATATATAAATTTGATTATGCCATGCCCCCAAACTCCCAAACTCTTCATCTGCTTCTCATCATTCACAAGAAGAAACACTACATAGCCCTGTTTGGTCTGACCCTGTTTTCTCTCAGGCTGCTCCAGAACCACTCTCTTTCTCTTGCTCTCGTGCCCAGTCAGGCTGGCCTGTGTTCCGGGTCTTGTGTGGCTCATACTTCATGCTCCTTCCCGACTAGAGCCTTTGCGTGTGCTTTCCCCTCTGGCTGCAGTCTCTCTCCTGTCCAGCCCCAATTTACTTAGCTCTTCTGCTGTTCAACCTTTACTTTCCTTAGGAACATTCTCAGGCCCGTGTCCGCCATCAAGTCCTTCTGTTATAGACCCTCAAGCATGTAAGGTACATGCTTTCTCTCTTGGGCACTTATCACAGTTGTAATTTTTACATTTGCCTGTGTTTCTTCCACGTAGGCTCTGCGTTTCAGGAGGGCAGGACCATATCTGTTTGGCTGACCGTGACATCCAGTCCTCGACATCTAGTGCGACACTGGTGCTGGGATCATTGTAGGAAGTAGATATGAAAATATTTACTAAATAAGTAGAAGAATGGATCTGGTATGCAAGGTTGACTATTTCTCATACATTATAATGGTGAAATCTTGTATAGTGAGGTACCGTATGAGATACATTTGTGAAATAGCCAAAGGAAGATAACT
Source organism: Indri indri (assembly GCA_004363605.1). Classification (NCBI taxonomy): domain Eukaryota; kingdom Metazoa; phylum Chordata; class Mammalia; order Primates; family Indriidae; genus Indri; species Indri indri. Next base: position 14,627 of record RJWJ010012873.1, read on the forward strand.
GGAGTCCATCATCCTAAGTGAAGTAACATAGAAATGGAAAACCAAGACCACATGTTCTCACTTATAAGTGAGAGCTGAGCTATGGCTATGCAGGGGCATACAGAGTGGCATAATGGATGCTGGAGACTCAGAAGGTAGGAGGTTGGGAGGGGATAAGGGGAAAAAACTACCTATTGAGTGCAATGTATACTATTCAGCTGATGGCTATGCTAAAAACCCAGATATCCCCACTATATAATCCATCCATGTAACCAAAAACCACTTGTACTCCTCAATCTTCTAAAATGTTTAAAAAAGCATTTAAAAAAAGAGAATAAAGTATATAGAAAATATTGCCTAAGATATTTTTGTGTTAAATGGAACAGACTATTGGGACAGTGACAGGCTACATATCAAAGATCCCATAAATATTTTTCAGAAAAGTTAGTTTTCTTTCATCATACCTGATAATCTTGGATGACTTAGTACAGGCAAATGGTTCTAATAAGAGCTAATGCAACATGATGAAGAACTGTGAAAATGGTGGTGCACCATGTAAATCCTTCTATGAACAGTGTCATAATGACGTTTTCTAATACTCTTGATAGACTATAGAACTAGGGAAGAAAAATGGCTTCTCTGGTATTGTATATTCTCTGAAGTTATATATTAAAATTTTCTTCTCTTTAACTCTAAAGGTAGTGTCAAATAATGATTAAGAGCACAGACTTGGGACTCAGGTCTGACTTCACATTCAGGCTCAAACACTTATCAGCTCTATGGTCTTTGTAGAGTTACATAAATTCGATAAGCCCCAATTGACTTGAATGTCAAATGGAATTAATAATAATACCAACCTCATAAGGTTGTTATGAGGATAATAAGAATTAACTCATATAAAGTACATAGACTATTGCCTAATAGTGAATGATTAACGAATGGCAGTCATTATGATTATTTGGCTTGTGACAGATCTGAATTTTTAAATTAAGCAGTCATACACTTTCGGGGTGGAAGTTGGGGCTATGTTATTCCCAGCTAGTTTCCTTTTGTAGATCAAACTTAAGGTGCACTAGACTTGAAGTCAGAAGACTTGGATTTGAATCCAACCCACTAACTGTTACCATGGGCATAAGCTGAATCTTAACAACTATGTCTGTAATGTGGGGGATGATAATACTTATCTGAGAGGGTTGTTTTAAGCTTACAAAATATAGCAAATAATGTAATTGCTCCAAACAGATCTCCTAGTTTCTCTTGACTGTTTTTTTACACTGCCAAATGTAGTGAGATATTATTTTAAAATATTAATTTTGTCCTAATTTATGCCCAGTCGGAAATTGATCAGAGGCATTCATTGCTTTGGGGAGAATTAGAATTGTTGAAAACAAGCATTTAGAGAAAGAAACAGCCAATATTTCAATCTTGACATGCAAAATAGGCTTTTGGGGCCCTCTTCAAAAACTGTAATTTTGAAAACAATATTTTTAATTTGGAAGAGTCAGCTTTTTATGGGGAGAAGAAAAGGCTCCTGATTTCAAGAAGGAAGACTCTGAAGGAAGTAGAACATAGAGTATAAACCTTAATAACAAACTGGAAAGAGAGTAGGGAACTCCTCGGTCTACCCACTCTTGATGGTGGTAGTGGTGGTCATTAATCTGGGGGTGAGTGATGTGGCTACTCAATGAATGCCACTTAGAAAGAAAGGAGGGAGGAGAGTGGAAGAGACCAGCAAATGAGCATTGAGGGAACCATTATCACTGTTTTTCTTCAGCCATGGTTTACCGTGCAGGAGCTAAAGTGATACCTTCAGATGCTGTGTTGCATTTGGGTGACCACCACATGTCTCTTGTGCTGAGGAGCCATGCTAGTGCTGCTCATGTAGCTGTCAAGGGAGAGTCCTGCATCCACACCTCCCTGCATATCGTCCACAGATTCTGCAACGGAAAAGACATTTGTCCATTGCCCAAGACTTTGCTGCCTCTCATCCAAGTAGCCCCATTGTGAAGAGACCACCCATTTTTCTATGGCTCAGGCATTTTATGACCCCTGGGAACCACAGCTAAGTGGTTGTATGGAGTTTGATGAGAGAAATCTCCCAGCACCTAGTATCTGCATAAGAAAGGATAGTGGTGAAATACTCATCATACCAGAATTCCCATTTATCCCCTCCCTGGGTCCAGAAAATAATTTTTACTTATCCTTATAGATAGGTCTCAAATGTCTCATTTACTCTTAATGCTTTCCACACCACCAAGGAAGTGTTACTTACCCCTTCCTTTTGGGTAAACCACTGTGTTTTGTATTCTAGTGCTTGTCATAGTATGTTGCCAATATTTATTTACATTTGTTTACACTTCTAGACTATGCAATTAATAGTGTTATTTAATCTTGGCATCTCCAGCATATAATTCCTGGCACATCAAAGACTCTTAGCAATTGCCAAATGAATAAATGAACGTGTGTGTATGAATATGAATATATGAATATATATTATTCTCTTCTTGTAAACATAATATTAAGGCTTACTTTCTGCAGATTTTCCTAAAATCAGAATAAATATAAATTATCTAGAAAGTGTAGGATCAATAGCTAAATATTGTGATATTTTCCTGGTAAGAATTGGGCCCATCTGGTCTTATACAGACAATATAAAGCATTTCCTATGTGGTGTAATTTTTACCGTGCCTCTGGAAACCTCTTTTTGACCAAATAGTCTTCACTCCAACCTCTAGGGTACCTGAAATTGTGCTATACCCACATTTCATGTATTAAGGAATGCCAAGATTTAAAGTCATGAAAGTCCTGACTGGTAGTCTGGGTGAGGGAGCCTGGTAGAAAAGTCGACAATGTCCCAAGTTTCAACATAAATATTGAATGAGTTGTGAATTCAACCTAGTTATATACTAATACTTTGCTTAAGTTAAAAGTAGTTAAAAGTGCTTGTATTACTCCTTTAAGATCACACAATTTTGCAATTCTTTTATTAATAAAAAGATTGTTTTTTTTAAAGTAAGGTAATTGTAATATTGAAATAGACTCAGCTTTTGTTTCTCTCTTACGCATATATTTATACCCTCCTTCCTAGAACCAAAGAACGTTTTGCTGATGACCCTCACTAACACAGCTCCAAACACTTTAATCCCTGTCATCTCTGTCAAGTAAGTTCTGTGATTTTTCTTCATTTTGGATACTCCTGAAGGCCTATGAAAAGGCCCAGGCCCAGGCCCAGCAAGGGCAGGGAGGATTGCAAAGAGAGACCCAGAGTGGGTTTATCCTGAAAGTGTTGCTACCTGGTTCAGCACACCCTATTATAACAGAATTGATGTTCGGTATTTCATTGCTTGTTGCCAGTTTTAAGAAAACTTTCTCGATAAATAGTAAATATATATTTTAACCTCAAATCTAGTAATACTCAAGCCTGCCAACCACCAGAATTACCTGGGGATTGTAAAAAATACAAATTCTTTACCCCTTTGGAGATTTGGTTTCAGTAGGTCTGAGGAGTTACTTATATTTTTCAAATGTTCCCAAGTTGATTCCGATGTTCTATTAAGCTCCAAGCTTAATACTCAAGGTAACGTGTATATCATGTCTCTCATTTCACAGAAAATATTTCGTACAACCGATGGACCATATTGGTGGTAGAAACAAAAGGTCCTTCAAATGGCAGACACTCGATCTTTGATGCCTAAATAAACGTTTTAAAAGATGTTCCCACCAGTGTTCAGCCACTTCAGAAACAACAAATATTCTAGCCCAACACCATCCTCTTATCATTTTTCAAGGTTCTCTTAAAAACCTGACCTGAATGTTTATGAAACTGTTATGACTCATGATAATGTTTTTTTTTTCTCCAAACTCCTACATCAATAAAGCCTATAGGATGCAACTTAACACTTAAGTGTATGCCTTTATTAAATAAAATGGCAAGAACTCTTCGCAAATTGAAAATTATAATTCAAATGGTGCATTTTTTATTCTGTTTTGTATTGTTTGTTGTTATGTTTCTTCTCTCCTAGATTTCTCTTCTAGATTTCAAACTCTCAAAAGCTACTGGGTATTGTACTTTTTCTTCTTCAAATAATAAAAAAATCAAAAATAACATGCTCATCAACTTGGGAATAGTACTGCAGGCAGGAGAAGATGGGCTACTAGTTCTACTTAGGGAAGTAAAATTGATACCTAAGAAGGCAATTAGATCCCCTAAGCTTTTATGTTCTCTTTATTGCTTTGGAATGCCAATTTTTCTAGCTACTACATTTTAGTTTTATGTACACAGATTTATAGTTTTCTAGCCTAAAAATGTGGACTCCACAGGTCAGGAACTCATAATCAATTGGTAACCTATTTATTAGGTTCAAACTATTGACCAGACTTGAAAGATTCATGTCTTCCTCCGTATTACCTGATTTTTTTCTGGGCCTCAAGATGGTTATTTAAAAGATATTTTCTGATGATTACTGTATGTTTTAGCATTTAAGATAGGTTAAAACACTTATACAGGAATGGAAGCATTAAAAGCCAAATTTACATTTCATGGTTGATATATACATTTTCTGGAATTACACAACATTAAGATTTTAGATATCCTACTCTTCGCATATTTCTTGCCATTGTTTTTAGTTTGAATACAAATATAAGACATTTACTCAGTAACGTTTGGAATTTATATTGTTTATTTTACAATGCATTAATTTCCATAGTGAGGAAGGGTACAATGTGAATTATACAGCTCTGAGGACCTCCTCTTACTTACTCACGAGATTTCCTTGGCTATGAGTAAAATACAGTAGACCTTTGTACAACAGGAGTTTGAACTGCATGGTCCACTTATACACAGATTTTCTTCCACCTCTGCCACCCCTGAGAAGACCAACCCCTCCTCCTCTTCCGCTTCCTCAACCTACTCAATGTGAAGACCATAAAGACGAAGACCTTTACAATCATTCACTTTCACTTAATGAGTAGTAAATATATTTTCTCTTCCTATGATTTTCTTAATAGCATTTTCTTTTCTGTAGCTTGCTTTATTGTAAGAATACAGCACATAATGTGAATAACATACAAAATATATGTTAATCTACTATTTATGTTATCAATAAGTCTTCTGGTCAACAGTAGGCTATTAAGTTTTGAGGAGTCAAAAGTTGTATAAGAATTTTCAACTGTGTGGGGTGCGGGATGGTACCGCCAACCCCCATGTTGTTCAAGGATCAATTGTATACTTAACCACACAAGTGAGGGAAAGCCAAATTCTTTTCATTTATTTTTTTTAAGGTTTAGGTGCATGTTTTTTTTGTTTGTTTTAATTTCAGCATATTATGGGGGTACAGATGTTTAGGTTACGTATGTTGCCCTTGTCCCTCCTCCCTGCCCAAGTCCGAGCTTCAACTGTGTCCATCCCCTGGATGGTGCGCATCACACTCTTTGTGTACCAAATTATTAATGGTAGGAGTGGCTTGCTTGTTTATCTTCAAATGTCAGTAGTAGAAAACTCGTAGATAAATTCTATAAAGTTTTTTTTATAAATATTTGCAGCTATATTCTAGAAATAACCTTTAGATTTATTTCACATACAGAGAATTTGCAAAAAGAATAATACATGATTAGTAGCCCTTTCCATGTGTTCGCACTTAATAATTGAATAGTTACCATTACTGAAACATAGGGTCACTTGGGCCTACCATTTTAATTGATAATTTCAGTGTTCAATCTGGGAACAAGAAATAAAATGAGACCACAAGGAAAATAAAGAACTTTGTAGATGTAGATTTCATTGGTTATGAAGTTCATTTATACTTCTATTTTAAAAACTTGTATGTTTCTGCTTAAAACCCTTATAAACATTGTTATAAGCTTGTGGTTTTAATGATGTAAATGAAGATAGTTTGCAAAATTGGAAATTAGTAAGGGTCAAACTCAGCCTTGAAAAGAAACACAAGAATGTACAACCAAATTTTGAACTAGATTGTGGTGCTAGTGTTAAGGGTTGGAAAGTACTTATTTTGAGCTGTTAAAACAAGACACCATAGCCTGAGTGGCTTAAATAATAGAAATTTATTTCTCATAACTTTGGAGGCTAGAAGTTCCAGAGCAGGGTGTCAGCATGGCCAGATTCTGGTCATGTCTTCCTGGTTTCCTCACATGGCAGGGTGGGAGGGTAGGGGGAGGAAATAAGTGCTTTCATGTCTCTTCTTATAAGAGACAAACCCTGTCACCCACCCTCATGACCGAATTACCTCCCAAAGGCCCAAACTCCAAATACCATCACATTGGGAATTAAGGTTTCAACATATAGATTTTTGGGGGACACAAGATGCAGTCCATAATAGGAAAAATAAACAAACAAAATGGATGAGGGTATAGGCTTAAAAACAATTGTTATGGACTAGAGATATTTGGGTAAAGAGAAAACATTGAGAGGGAATTTTCGAAGACTGGAGCAGTTTGATTGAAAATCCTCGAAACCCTACTGTTGAAAACTGAAGTTAGGACTTCCCAGAATTAGCATTCCTCATCTCATCTGCCTCAGTGTGTTCGGATTAAAAGCACGGACCAGAAGCATGGATCAAAAGTATCACAAGATAGCTAGCTGAAAATAGGCCCAGTTATTTAGACTATAGTTCCTATATTGATTGATTATCTAGTTGATTAATAAATTGATTGAACAAACTTTTTTTTGTTTTGTTTTACTTTGTTCCGGGGACTCTGCCAAACTGCAGTGTAGGAATGAATGAGAAATAGTACCTTGCTCAAAGAGCTGAGAGAGCTAATTGCCCAAGGTCCTACTGATGGAGAGCAGCAGAGCCAATGTGGGAATCCAGGTGTTATGATTTCTGATTTAGTGCTCTTCCCAGGAGTCCATATTGCTTCTGAAGTTTAAAGGTCTGATCAACACCACAGAAAATTCTCAACAGTGAAGTAAGCAAATCAGTATCTCTAACTTATGGTAGGTTATTAAGGGCCTAGGTATTTTGGACTATTAAAAACAAACTTGCAGAATCTGAGGTAATGGGCCCTAAAGTCCCTACAATAGGGATCAAATTCTAAACCTAAGAAACATCCCCAAACACAATTACTAAAACGTCAAAGATATTGGTTTTAAAATACAAAAGCAGTAAAGCAAGTATTTACAGTATCAAGACAAGTATTTAAATGTAATTAAGGTCCTTTCTTAATTACTTAATTAAAGCACTTCTACATATGGGGGATAGGGAATCTTTAATTTCCAGCTTGAACAGCTCTTCTGTGCTCCTTGCTGTGGGGAGAAACTTTTAAGACTTGGTGGCTGATTGCCTATGTGTCCCTTCATCAGGAAAATAAAGCAGTCAAAGCAGGGCAAAGGGAACTCACAGTGAGTAGCATCCGTGGTCCCTGAGTTTTATGAGTGCCATGTCATTTAATTATTGAAACAATTTTATATGGTGGGGATTACTGTTTTCATTTTAATGAAAACTCTAAATTCAAATATTTAAATACATGCCCAAGGACACACAGTTTGTAAATGGTAGAGGCAGAAATGGAACTAGGCTGGTCTAATTCCAAGGTTCATGTTCTTTGCAGCATATCCTAACCTTCTCTAGGGGTCAGAGCAAGATTTAAATGAAAGAAAATATACCTGAAGGTGAAGTAGGAAGGTGGAAGTAGGGAAAGGGCTAACATTCAGATTTTTGTTGAATCAACAAATGTGTCAGCAGAAGACCTGGGTTTATAATCCTCATTATGCCCTGATCAAAAATCACTTTTCCACAACTGATGTCATGAAACAAGCTCAGTTTCCTCACTCTCTTGTGCTGTATCCAGGAGCAAACCCTAATACTCTTAGAGGATCTTCTGAGAGATTCTGTATTTACTGAGAAGTAAGAAGATAAAATCCTGAGCCCTGGAAGTAGATAGCTTATGTTTAAATCCCACCTTTGCCACCAACTGGATGTGTGTAGACAAACTATTTAACCTCTGTGTGCTTTGGTTGCCTCAAGGAGGATGCTAATAATAACACCTAACTCCTAAAAATGTGGGGAATAAATAAAATAATACATATAAAGAACTTAACACTGTTCAAGTCTATAGTGAGTGCTCGAGAAATCTTAGTTTTGCTATTACTTTTAAAAAAGAATATGATAGATATAAATTGCTCCCCTACCCTCAGGGGCAAGAAATGACCTATATCTTTATATTGTAAACTGAGTTGGATCCATGTCAAGGATTGGTAACAAGTCCATTGATTTATTTGGGGATCTCACTCCCACTCTTTGATGCATGTGTATGTTTAGCGTTTGTGAGTCCTACATTGCAGGAGGATCATAGTTGATGTCCAGGCTCACGTGGCCTATTCAGAGATGCTGACTCTACTCCCCAAATGAGACTTCTTCATGATGGCTTTTCTAGCATTTCCCAAATTTCAGCCATTTTTATTCAAGTTTCTACCACTCATTTGATTGGAGTCAGGTCACCACCAATCCCTGAAACCTGTCTCTGACAATCTTCTTTCCAAGTCTTAAATATCTAACCATCCCTTTTAATCTGGGGCCATTCCCTCTTTAAAATCCTCTGTCCCTGCCTCTTCTCAGATAACTTTGCTAGGCCTATTCTCTGTTCTGCCTCTGAAGAAAGTGTTCTTTCTTCACCAAGGGTGGGAATGATGGTAAGCAATATCCCAGAACTTTAGGAACTCAATTCTGGTCTGTCCTTACTGGAGGAAGAGAAGTACCTTTATTATTTCCTAGAGACATTGCTTCAGAAAAACAGTAAAAACCAAAACTCAAAGTAATGGTGAACTTTCTCAGTAAATTACCTTGCAAGTATGCATAAAACCATGCTACTTGTAAGATACTGTAGGAAATATTGAGACAAATATGATCTGATCCTTCAAAGAGCTTATCCTCTAGTTAGACAAATGAGACCAAGTCAAGATCAAACAACTGAGATATCTCTGAGCTTCCTGGAATTTCTATCAAAAAATCTGAATATCTTTGCAGTGATTTTAAAACATGACAATTTTAACTAAGAGCTAGCTTGGAGAGTTATGTCTCAGCCTGAAGATATACTTTGATGGCCATAATCTTTGTCTTTTTGCTTCAGTGACATGGAGACGAATTGGATGCCAGGGTATCAGAGAATCTGCCTAGCTGATTAGGCTGCTATAGACATAACAAACACCATACTTTAAATTAGCTCCAACTGTCTAATCAGACTGAACAGACTACTTGAAGCTGTGATGGAGACATATTGGCAGCCGATGAAGGCTGTCTAGAGGGAATTTGGTGAAAAACCAGAGTATATAAATGTTGAAAGCAGTTTGATTCCATTCTTCTAAGTCATTAAGGATGAAAATGTTCCTGTTCACAATCTCTTTCTATCTTAATTTTATTATCTTTGAGGTTTGTCTTTACATATATGAATTTTAAGAATTATACAAAATAATAATTTTTCTCATCGCTTTCTTGAGTGACTTAAAAAATATGTAAAAGGTTTTAAATAATCACACTCAGGAGCATTTTGATAGTATGGATCATATCATCAAGATGCCCACTGCCACCTGGGGCAAAATACACTAATTGATCGAGGAAGCCAATTGCATCTTGATTCTGCAATCTTGAACACATTCATAATCCAAGGAAAATTTACATTACTTTTCATGAAAAGGCATTGAACTTATTCTCATAATGAACTTTTCCAGAATATGTTTATTTTTTTTCACATGTTTTTGAACATAAATAGAAAACTACCCTAGTCAGGTTTCCTGGGAAACAAAATCTGAGTGGAGGTTTCCATGCAAGAGGTTTCTTGGTGAGTGCTCTCGGGATCAACACCAGTGAGGGGGTGATGGCAGAAGAATGGGCAGGAGGAGGCACACCTTTAAGCATTAGCTGAGGCTCTCAGCAGTCAAGAGAATGAGTGCCTCAGCGTTTATTACAGTCCACCCACTGTGCTTCTTAGATCCATTTGTTCTGCAAGATAAGTTCTGGGGATACCTCCTCCAGGATTATGAGTGGTCTCTCTTTTGGGGGAAAGTTGCCTGAGAACGATAGTAACTCTATAACTCCATCTCTGCAATTGGTCTCAAGACGGCAATCGGTACAACCTCTATGGAAAACAGTACAGAGTTTCCTCAAAGAAGTGAAAGTAGTCCTACCATTCGATCCAGCAATCCCACTCCTGGGTATCTACCCAAAGGAAAAGAAGTCATTATATCAAATGACCTTATATACACCTGCATGTGAATGTTTGTCACATTATAATTCACAATTATAAAGATATGGAATCAACCTAAGTGCCCATCAATACATAAGTGGATAAAGAAAATGTGGTGTGTATATACCATGGAGTACTACTTAGCCATAAAAAGGAATGAAATAATGTCTTTTGCAGCAACTTGGATGGAGCTAGAGACCATTATACTAAGTGAAGTATCTCAGTTCTTCTTTTTAGTAAGAACTACACGTTCTTACTAATAAGTGGGAGCTAAACAATGGGTATACATGGTCATATAGTATGGGTATACATGGTATAAAGATCATTGGAAACTAAAAAGGGGGAGAGTGGGGGAGGGGGAAGGGATAAAAATTTACGTATTGGGTACAATGTACTCCTAACTCTGATGATGTACATACAAAAAAGCCCTGACATTGCATCATACAATTCATCCATTTAACAAAAACACTTGTACCCCCTTCATATTTTGAAATTAAAAAAAAAAGACAAATTCATATTTATTGTTTCTTTCCTCTACCATCCTCTGCTACCTATTCCCCACATCCTTGGCTACCATCTCTTTTGGTCTAGATTATCTAACCTGGTGAAACGATCCAGACTTAAATCCTGAAGAGTCTGAATCCCTGGTTACTATACCCATGGCTGCTGCATATGTCCATTTATCAATAAAATTGGACAAGGGATTAACAAGAGACTCCAGAGGACCACCTGAGTACCAAATATATGCTCCCATTGTTTATGAGTAGCCGTATGTTCTTTTATTAATCAGAGTCATTGACTCTGGGAACAAGGCAACTCCTTTCCTTCTCTTCTTGTGTCCCGGCATAAGGAGCCGTATGTGACCAGGTAGCAGCCCTAGCTTAAAGCTTAATGAAATTCTTGTTTTGTTCCCTAGTGAAAGCATTACCCTTTGGGGAACTAGTCCACTAAACCTATGAAGCTTAGAGTTGCAAGAATGGGTTACACAAATTCCCAAAGCGGGGCCACTTCTACTTCTAGTGTATGGTTTCTAGATCCATGTATTCTGTTTATTGAGAACACAATACAATATAATACTTGTAGATTTAGGATATATACTGCATTGTGAAGGATACTGCTCTGTGTATGGAATCATCTCCTAATTTTCACCTCACTTGTGCCTTGACAAGGCTATTCCATCACTCTACCAAACCAGTAGTTACTGGTGGCACAGTGTGTGATAGGTCCATGGTCATATATTCACTTTCATGCCTTCTTTTCTATAATGTGGGTTCTGGGTCTGGAGCAATGTTAGATGGAATCTCATGTTGGTGGGTCAAACACTCTGTGATCGCTGGCATAGTGAGTAAGGAAAATCCATACTTGGAATGTATATCTATTTTTGTCAAGATAAATAACTGCCCCTTCCAAAGTACAAGGGTCCAATGTAATAAACTTGATATGAAATGGCTCTTTTGGTCTCACTGAGGGATGGTGCCACATCTAGACTCTACTTTGGTCTGGTGCTATCACTCTAGATCTCTGTGGCTGGCTGGCTGGACATCTGGCAGCAGCATCAGTGATTGGATCAACCTTGGGGAATCGTGTTCATGCAGGGCCCATGTGTACTCTTCATCATCTTCATCACAGATACTCCATCCTTGCACCCATTATATTGGAACTGGGGTGGCCATTGGCTGAGGCTGGCTAATGTCAACTGGCTGGGTCACTTTCTGTCGATGGCTATTGAGTTCATATTCTGTGGTACATATGCTCTCTTCCGGGCCTCTGACCAACCAGCCAATCTATTCTCCAGTGTCTATACATGAATCTATCTATCTATCTGTATGTATATATATATTTTTATCTTAGACCTTCTCTTTTTTTAATACAATATAAATGGTCAGATATACCACCCAAATCTCTGCCCAATGTGAGAATTTCCCCTCACTGCTGTTACTCAGAGCCACCTCTCACTGGTAGTCCATTTTTAGCTAGTACCGTACATACTAAAATGACCCATTTTCAGCCTGGGCTGTACAGACCAAGGCCAGCCTTTTCTGCCTCCATTATCAGGTAAAGGGAAACCCATATGAGGCCATAGGTGTGAGTTGAGCTGACAATGGGGCCTGGGCTACCTGACTATAATGGACTCGTGCTTTTGCCTCTGGACTTGTTTGTGCCTGGTCACAAATGTACCACTTCCCTTAAATTTTGGGGCACAAAATCACTGAATGTTCTAGTGAAGTTACTTAGAAACAGCTTTATCCTTTTGGTTCTGGCCTTCAAGATTTGTTAGTGGGTCCAGGAACAGAGATTATTCTAGGGCTAATTACTGAGACAAGACTTGTCTGAATACCCTACCCCAATGCCTCATGAATGATGAGATTTTCCAGTCTGGCTGAGGGAAAAAGGACTCTTTCCTTTGCATGAGCTCCAGGTACTGTTTCCTCTAATCCTTTTGGGTGGTTCTCTTCTGGGACTCAGGTGGTTTCTTCACATGGAAGTCTGATCAGTACTCAGCTGAATATTCCAGGGGAATCTTTGCAGATCTCTGGACCTTTCTCTCTGGGCCGCTCTCTGATCTCCGGTACTCTACCCACTGAACTCTAGCTGCCTTCTTTTTCCTGATTCTTAGTTTATCTCCTCAACTAAGGAAATCTGCTGAGCTCTGCCTTAGTTTCCCCTCTTTGAGCCACAGCCTGAAAACTCTCTTGACAGTAAGTTCAAACAATCATAGGGCTCACCTTAATTTTTCCATTCTCTTCGTGATCACTGTCTTTCATTGCCTGATGTTAAATATGTTGAAAACCATTGTTTCATCTGTCTAGTTGTTTCATGTGAGGACATAAATCTGGGGCCCATCTTGGCCTATGTCCTCAACTGTTAATGTCAACTCCAACCTGGTATTCAACAATCCTATAATTATCTGTGTATTTCCCTTTTTCCAGTATATGAGATTGGGCATGATAATAGATCACAGCAAATATTTTCACTTTAAAGTGAAACAAAAACCAATTCTCAGATATTAAATATTTTGCTGTTCCTTATGTTTATAACCTATGTACAGGGAATCCATGTTGTACATGCTTATTATTTATCTCCTAGAATTATATTACTCATATTCTGCCCTCTTGCAGCACTTTGTATATTCATTATGATGCTAATTACCCATGGACTTGTTATTTTGCTGCCCAACCTCCATTGTTTTTTCCTATTGGTTCCCTGAATTCGGTTATTGGAATTATGGCTTCTCCATTTCACTCCTCTAACCGAGGTCACCGGATCCAACATGGGTCAATCATGTGCTTCCTCAGTGGACAGAAAATGGTCATTCCACCTGGGCAGGCACATCCTCACCAAACCATTCCTACTATGACTGCTTTGTGGTGGTTCCTGCATCCTGTCCTATCTTGCCTTGGTGGGTGTCAGTGCTCTAGGCTGGTTCTCCAGCCTCCAATCAATTCTGAGTCTCCCAATCCATACAAAGTATTTCCTTTTCCATAACATTCAGAGTACACATTTGCTGTCTATACTCAATAAAACAACCCGTCTGGCTTTAGTGCTATGGTTATGTATATTTCTCTCTGCAACTAGTTTGTGAACCAATGGAAAGCAAAAACAATAGTTTGTTCATCTTTGTGTCTTCCACAGAACCAAGAACAATTGTAGATGTTAAATAAATACTTCATTAAAATTTATCAATCATCAAATGTTTTTAGTACCTTTCTTGTGAATGATGTATCGTCTCCTTACATGGACATGTCACAATCTTTAAGTCTAGCAGCAGTGCTATAGAATCAACTTAACCTTGACGAAAGCCTTCCAGAGAGAACTTTTGAAGAAATAGACAGTATTTCCTATTTAAAAGTATATGGGAATAAAGTCCTTCATGCGCCACTTTACAAAAAGCTCCAACCTTCTGTGCAAAATCTAGTGGTCTAAAATCTCCTAAATCTGTAAGTTGCCATTGATAACACTTAACTCTCCTCTCTTCTAGACACTTTTCATGCCTGGGCATCTGAGTTGATATTTTTATCTTTTCCTCTAGTTATTTTTTCTTCCTCTAAGGCCCAGGATTGATATCTGTGCTCTATTACTTCTCTACTTATAATACTTTCTGGAAGGATGGCTCCCACTATGTGTACGAAGATAGTTTCTAAATCTTTATCCCAAGGCCTAATTTCTCAGCTGTGCTCTAGTTTTTAATCTGCTTCTGCCTGAGTGACATGGGCATATCCATATACTGCCAGCCATCAAAGCTAAATCTGGCACACATTGAACTCCTCACCTTTTAAACTGTCACCTTGTCATTTCCCAACCATCATTAAAATGAGGATCATCCCCCAGACTTGGGAAGTGGGATATATTTTTGTCTTCTCTATTTTATTACCCTGCCTATACAGATCAAGTCTACATGAGTCACATGTTCCCAAAAGTCAGGCTTTTTCTTCAGCTATCTTCACCTATGTACATAGTATATACCAAACAAAGAAACAGAACAGAGATGTTTGGGACTAAAAATTAGAATTAATCTACAGGAAGGAATAAAATCTGTTTCACACAACCATCTCTCAGTGATGATGCTGGGAGCCTAACATCTCTTGCCCTAACCCTGAATCAGTTTGATTCAGGTAGGAGGAACTCAGGATTAGAATGAATAATCTTCTACCTACAGTGATTTTTTTACTTTAGTTTCGTTTTGATATGTTTTGTGCTTTACTTACTTAAGGATAGTAATGTGGGTAGATTTAGCCAAAGGTAATAAAATAGCCACAATGTTCTATAGGTAAAAGTACTAAGAAGGGACACAATACAAATATGTTTTCGGAAGATAGATTTGTCATTTCTTAATTTCTTTTATTGTTTTTTGACATCGTGTGGCTTGTTATTTTATGTTTAAACAGCTTTCTTTTTTGTTTCATTCATTATAAATATTTTGTCTTTGTATCGGCACTGTTAATTATAAGTAGAATAGTCCTTTGATTCAAAATCATCATTAATTTGTAAACTGTAGGGCACCACACCAATAGAGACACTTCTACTTCCTTGAAGACAATTAGATATAAAGCACAGTCTGGAGGAGAGGCAGTTGCCCAAGAACACGCAGAGGGATCTCAGAGTTTCCTTATTTCTACCGGACCACTGGTAGAAATTCTCTGAGTACATTTCCTTTTACATGTACTCAAAGAATCAAAACTCCTCATTTTCCCCAAGCCCATTCCTGATTCCCCATTTTCTATTAGCCAAAGTGTGAAAATGTGAGCACATTTTCAAACCCTTTTCTCTCCACACAGTGAGTTAATTCATGCCCATTTTATTTCTGAAATACTACTTTCATTCATTTTCTTTTTTCCACTCCATGGTTACTGTCACTGATACACTTGGTCTTGTATCTCTTGCCTTGTATTACAATAGACTCCCACCGAGTCCTTGATTCCAATCTCTTCTCTTGACCAGTAACCCTCCACACTGCTAACGTATTTGTTTGTCTTAAAGGGATATCAGATCACTTTATTTCCTGCTCAACAAAGCTTTGATGTCTTATTGTTATTATAATAAAATTCAAATTCCCTAGCATGATATTTATTGTTAAGATCTAAAACCAATCATCAGTTATGTGTTGCACTGCACTGAATATAATTTTCCTCCTGCTATCAAGATTTTATAACTATGTATTTCCTTATACCCTTTATGTCTTACTTCTCACTGTAGGATTCTGTTCACTTTACCGGTCAGTTATACTAGATCTTCCCCAAGCATGTACTATATTTCCACACCTCTGTGGTTTTTTAACTCCTGCTAACTTTAAGTGGAATTCTCAATTCATTCTACTTTTCTGTATCAGAAATTCTATTTATTCTTCCCGGCAAACCTCAAAGGACAATTTGTGTTGATTCTTCCAGTTAGAATTAGACTCTTCTTTCTCTGTGTTCTTTTGATTGTTTTTCCTCCTCCTGTACCAAAAAAGTTTAATGATTATTTAAATGTCTGTTGCCTTCTATTATATTGATATAAATGTTGTCAGCTCAGAGACAGGTCATTTCATCTGCCTCTCATCTCCTGTTTACCTAGGTAATTTCTACTCACTATCTAGATCTTGGTCTAAGCAGCTCTTCCCATTTGGATGTCTTCCCTGAGCCCCAAGAATATGTTGGTCTTCCCAAAAACATTTCTCGTAACTTGAACTTTTCCTTGATAGCATACCATATGCGATTGTTTAAAGTCTTCGTTGCCAGACTATAAGTTATCTACTTCATTGCAGTATTCCCTATAACTGGCCCAATGTTTAGCACACAATAGGAATTTAACAAATACTTATTCAATGAATGAATGAATCTAACTCTGTTTTACCTACTTTTATTAATATAACTACAACAGTACCGAACCTTATACATTCAATAGATTTAGCATCCAACGAATGCATGTAAATATAGTACAATGGAATGGAATAATGTCAAGAAGTCACATATAGAATAAACACTCAATGAGTATTTGTTGGATGATTGAGGAAGTGAATGAATGAATATAGGCAGCCACCTAGTGTAACTGAAAGAATTCTAGACAGAGAATTAGAAGACCTTGGAGTGGTTGTACCACTCTTTTACTGCATGACTTTGAACAACTTACTATTGTTCAGCTGAATAAATACTGTATATCTGCTGGTAAAACATAAAGTAAAATACAAATGTAAGAAGATTTCATGATACCACAACTCTTAGATTGAAAGGAAATGGTGTGAAGGTCTCTAGAGACTGCTCAGTTCTTTAAAGCTAAGGAAATTTTTTTTTTTTTTTATCGGTGTTGAAGAAAGAGTATTGGATTCAGAATGTTCAGAGAGTTGGGTTTTCTTTCTTTCAGGGAGTATATAAGATCTAAATGCTTTCTCCTTCACAAATATGGGATCTTAGATTTTTTTCACAAGTATCTTCACCCCTCAGTACTGAAGATCGTAAACTAAAGATTTAAATAGAAGTTTTTCCTCATACCAGAACTGGGATGTTATTCTGTACATTTCATAACCCAAGAGTCCATGTATTTCTTAACCTAAGAGTCCATATACCTTATTTATAGTACAGAGATAAAAATCCTTGAACTTCTAAGTGTTCAAGCGTGTAGTAACTATCTGAAATTCTAGGGAAAAGGCTACGCATATTTGTGCTTTTCTGGGGGAAATAATTAGCACAGTTTTAAAAATCGTGTTCTCAAATGTATCAAAAGTCTGATATGCAATAAGAAAATGTCCAAGAACTTGAAGAAAAACAAACATTGCAGGGTGAACTTAACGATAGCAGCATACGTAAAAATCACAGAATTTTCACATATAAAAGGAGAAGTAAGAAAACTCAGTTCTGTGCTCAGACCATATTGACCTTTAATTTATATCTTTTTAAAATAATCTCTATGGCTTGATTTCCTAGCCCAAAGAAACTCAGAAGAATCAAATTAGAAGAGTGGCTGTCTTAGTTCATTTTGTGTGCCTATAACAAAAATACCTGAGACTGGATAATTTATAAAGAACAGAAGTTTATTTTTCACAGTTCTGAAGCCTGAGATGTCTAAGAACAAGTTCAGTTGTCTGGTGAAGGCTGCTCTCTGCTTTCAAGAGGGCTCCTTGATTCTATCTCTACCTGCCCTTTAAGGACAATAACTCTTAGATTTGCCCTTTTGGAGCTATTTTCTAGATGTTGTAAACATGCTTCCTTCATTTTTCATATTTTTCTTTTTTCTTTTCTGACTACGTATTTTCAAATAGCCTGTCTTCAAGATCAGTAGTTCTTTCCTGTGCTTGATCAATTCCATTGTTGAGAGATGCTGATGCATTTCTCAGTTTGTCAATTGAATTCTTATTTTTTTATTTTTATTTAAGCAGAATTCTTAATCTCCAGAATTTCTGCTTGATTTTTTTTTATTTCAACCTTTTTGTTAAATTTCTTCGACAGGCTTTTGAATCCATTCTCTGTGTTGTCTTGAAGTTCAGTGAGCTTCCTCAGGAAAGTTATTTTGAATTCTTTGTCTGTAAGGTCACATATCTCCATTGCTCCAGGATTGGTCACTGGTACCTTATTTAGTTCATTTGGTGAGGTCATCTTTTCTTGTATGTTCTTGTTGCTTGTGGATGTTCATTGATTTCTGTGCATTGAATAGTTATTTATTTTAATTGTTGCAATCTGGGCTTGTTTGCACCAGCCCTTCTTGAGAAGGCATTCCAGATATTCAAAGGAATTGAATGTTATGATCTAAGTCTTTGGTCACTGCACCATATCAGCACTGCAGGTACCCCAAGCCCAGTAATGCTGTGACTCTTGCCAACACCTGGTGGTATTGCATTGGTGGACTTGGGTAAGATACGGGAGATTTCTCTGGATTACCAGGCAAGGTCTCTCACTCTCTTCCCTCACTCTGTGCTGGGCTGCTAGAGTTGGGGGAGGAGTGATGTGGGCACTCCCTCATGGTCACCACAACTGGGACTGCACCATGTCACACCTGAAGCCAGCACAGTCTCACCCAAAGCACATGGTGACTGCTGCCTGGCTACCTCTGATGTCTATTCAAAGCCTAAGGGATTAGTCTGAAGGTGGTGAATTCTACCAGGACTGGGTCCCTCCCTTCAAGGCAGCAGCTTCTCTTCTGGCCCAGCATGGTCTAGAAATGCTGTCCAGGAACTAAGTCCTGGAATTAGGGGCTTCAGGATTCTGCTTGGTCCTTTATTTTACCATGGCTGACTTAGTACCCAAGTTGCAAAACAAAGTCCTCTGAACTTTTCCCTTTCCTTTCCCCAACTGGAAGAAGATTCTCGCTGAGTTGCATTGCCTGTAGTTAGGGGAGGGGTGACACAGGCACTGGCTTGTTTGTCACCACTGGTATTTCACTGGGTCACATGCACCCCAAGTCCACTGTCTCCAAGCCATCATAGCCAGAGGACTTGCCCAAGGACTGCACTCTTCGTGGCCTGACTGCCTTACAAATTTATTCCGGGCCTCTGGCCACTTTTTGACAGCCAGTGGTGTGCCTGGCTGGAATTCAGGTTTCTACTACTGGGATGGTGGATTTCCCTTTGCTAGGCTAGTCTAAATGCTCCGTCTGTGGGTGCCTGCAGAATTCTAACCTGTGCTGTGTTCTCCTGTGACAGGGTGGCAATGAGTTGTAATGCAAAGTTCCGCAATCACTTCACTCTGCCTCCCTCGGGCACACAGATTCTCTCTTCACTTGGTGCTGGTATGGTGCTGCGGGGGAATGGGGGAGTGGTGCAGGCAAAGCAAGACTGTCTTTCCTGCCCTTCTCAGTGCCACTTTTCTTGATATAATGTTAAAAAGAGGTAGTGTGATCACTCACTCGATTTTTGGTTCTTGTGAAGGTGCTTGCTTGAATGGAGAGTTTTTGAATTTGGTGCTCATACTGAGGGACAATTGCTAGAAGTTTGTATTCGGCCATCTTTCTCCATTCTATCCTTTCTCTCCTTTCTTGTTAAGATAATACATCTTGTTAAATTTTTTGAACATCATTAAATCCTAGCACCTTCTGAATTTATTTATCTTATTTATTTTTTCTTCAAGCATATTTTCGAAAGAGTTTTCTTTGTGCCTTGCATTTCTCAAACTTTTGTTCTATAAATATCTTTATTACACATTCACATAAATTATAATTTGGCTACTTCAAAGTCATTTTCCTACAATATTTTTGAACAATCACTCATGTTGTTGTTGAACAGTTTGAAACTCTTATTATTGTTTCTTTTTTGGTGATTTCTTCTTTGTGGCTATATAGTTTCTTATTTTCCTGTTGTTCCTCATTGCCATTATTTTTACTTCTCTTATGTATTTTAGCTTAGGTTTTATATTTTCTCTCACTTGATCCTTTTCTATCAACTTCTGGGATATTTCCTCAATTATATCTTTCAATTCCTGCTAGTCATTTTTTTTTTCATTACAGGCATACTTTGGAGATATAGTAGGTCAGCTCTAGACCACCATAATAAAGAATACATCTCAATTAAGGAAGTCACACAATTTTTTTGGTTTCCCAGTGCATATAAAGGTCATATTTAGGGCCAGCTGTGGTGGTTTATACCTGTAATCCTAGCACCCTGGGAGGCTGAGGCAGGATGATCACCTGAGGTAGACTAGCCTATGCAAGAGTAAGACCTCATCCTTACAAAAAATTGAAAAATTAGCTGAGTGTGCTGTAGTGTACCTATAGTCCCAGCTACTGTAGAGGCTGAGGCAGGAGGATCACTTGAGCCAGGAGTTTGAGGTTGTAGTGAACTATGATGACGCCACTGCCTCTAGCCAGGGTGACAAAGTGAGACCCTTTCTTAAGAAAAAAAAAAGAATACTGAGTGCTTAAATTATTAATAGTATCTCTTATATTGATAAAAGATGGGAGAAAGTGAAACTTTATTTTAAAATACAGGTACATGTATACACAACTGCACTCCATCCAGGGCGACAGAGTGAAACTCTATCTCAAAAAAAAAAAAAAAAAGTTATGTTTATACTATACTGTGGTCTATTAAGTGATAGCAGTATGTCTAATAAAACAATGTACATACTTTGATTTAAATATACTTTATTGCTAAAAATTGCTAATGATCATCGGAGCCTTTAGCATGTCAAAATCACTTTGCTGGTGGATGTTCTTGCCTCAATGTTAATGGTTGCTGACTGATCAACATGGTTGCTGCTGAAGGTTGGGGATGCTACAGCAAGCTCTTAAAATAAGACAACAGTGAAGTTTGCCACATTGGTTGACTGTTCTCTTATGAAAGATTTCTCTGTAGCATGTGATGCTGTTTGATAGCATTTTACCCACAGTAGAACTTCTTTCAAAATTAAAGTTGGTCCTTTCAAACTTTGTTGCTGCTTTGTCAACTAAATTTATGCAATATTCTGAATCCTTTGTTAACATTTCAAAAAGTTTCACAACGTCTTCACCAGGAATAGATTCCATCTCAAGGAACCACTTTCTTTGCTCATCTATAAGAAGCAAATCCTAATCCATTATTAACGTTTTATCATCAGATTGCAGCAATTCAGTCACATCTTTATACTCCACTTGTAACTCTAGTTCTCTTGTTATTTTACCACATTTGCAGTTACTTCCTCTACTGAAGACTTGAACCTCTCAAAGTCATCCACGAGGTTTGGAATTAACTTCTCCCAAACTCCTATCAATGTTGATATCTTGACCTTCTCCCACGAACTACAAATATTCTTAATGGCATCTAGGATTATGAGTCCTTTCCAGAAGGCTTTCAATTTGCTTTGCCCAGATCTATCAGTGAAATCAGTATCTATGGCAGCTATAAGCTCATGAAATGTATTTCTTTAATAATAAATGTATAAATATATTTCTTTGACCATGGGCTACAGAATGTATATTGTGTTAGTAGGCATGAAAACATTAATTGCCTTTTACATCTCCATCAAAGGTCCTGGGTGATCAACTTCATTGTCAGTAAATTGTAATATTTTGAAAGGAATCATTTTTTCTGAGCATTAGGTCTTAACAACGGACTTAAAATATTTAGTAAATCATTCTTAAACAGATGCGCTGTCTTCCAGGCTTTGTTGCTTCATTTATAGAGCACAGAGTAGATTTAGCATAGTTCTTAAGGACTCTAGGATTTTCAGAATAGTAAATGTACATTGGCGTCAACTTAAAATCACCATCTGCATTAGCCCCTAACAAGAGTCAGCCTGCCCCATTGAAACTTTGAGACCAGACACTGACTTTTCCTCTTTAGCTATAAAAGTCTTAGATTAGCCAGACATGATGGCTCATGCCTATAATCCCAGGACTTTGGGAGGCTGAGGCAGCAGGATCACTTGAGGCCAGGAATTCAAGGCTACAGTGAGCTATAATCACATCACTACACTCCAGCCTGGTCAACAGAGCGAGACCCTATCTCTGAAAACCAAAAGTCCTGGATGACATCTTCTTCCTCCAATAGAAGGCTATTTCATCTATATTGAAAATCTGTTGGTTAGTGTAGCCATCTTCATTAATGATCTTAGCCAGCCCTTCTGGATAACTTAATGTGGCTTCTACATTAGCACTTGCTGCTTCAGCTTGCACTTTTATATCATGAAGATAGCTCTTTTCCTTAAACTTTCTGAACCAACCTCTGCTAATTTTCAATTTTTCTTTTGCAGCTTACTCACCTCTCTTAGCGTTCATAGACTTGAAGAGACTAGAGTCTTGCTCTGGATTAGGCTTTGGTTTAAGGGAATATTGTAGCTGGTTTGATTTTCTCTGCCGATCACTCAAACTTTCTCCATATCAGCAATAAGCCTATTTCACTTTCTTATCATTTGTGTGCTTTCTGGAATAGCACTTTTAATTTCTTTCAAGAATTTTTCCTTTGAGTTCACAATTTGGCTAACTGATGTAAGCTGCTAGCTTTTGGCCTGTCTCAGCTTTCAACATGCCTTTCTCTCTGAGCTTAATCATTTCTACCTTTTCATATATAGTGAGAGGCATTAGACTCTTCCGTTCACTTGAGCACTTACAGGGCATTGTAGGGTTATTAATTGGCCTCATTTCAATGTTCTGTCTCAGGGAATAGGAGGCCTGAGGAGAGAGAGGAGGGTGGAAGTGGCTGGTCAGTGGAGCAGTCAGAACACACAGTTCACCTATTTGGGTGCAGTTTGTGGTGCCCCAAAACAATTACAATAGTACCTCCAAAGATCACTAATCACAGATCACTTTAACAGATACAGTAACAATGAAAAGTTTCAAATATCATGAGAATTACCAAAATGTGACACAGAGACATGAAGTGAGCACATGCTGTTGGCAAAATGGCATCAACAGACATGTTTGTCACAGGGTTACCCCAAACCTTCAATCTGTAAAAATAGTGCATAATAAGTGAAGTGCAATAGAACAAGGTATGCCTGTATTTATTTCAACTGCTATAATTTTTTACCTGCAATTTCCTCTTTGTTTATTCTTCCTACAGCATTTACAAAATTTCTTATTTAATCTATTTGAAGAATTTGATTATTTTAATATTTGATCAGTTTTTCAATAATACTACATGACAGGGTCTATGTGTCTCATTTGTTGTCTACTTTTCGTAGTGATTCTTTGCATTAAATGGCTAATACTTTGCTGTGATATCATGTTATCTTAAACACATAAGAATCTCTGAGAGGTCCTGTGCATTGGGGGTGTACATTCTTCTGGTAAATTTAAGGAGAGGTGAAGAAATGCGCCTCATGGCGAAGGACCACCAGAACCACAGAGCAACGACGATATTGTTTGATGTCTTCTGCCAGACAGCTTCTCAGATAATGGATTCCACCTTAATCTCTTTGAAGGAAGTGCCTCTGGGAGTAGACTAGCTCCTTGGTTTAAAAATCCATAATAATCCGTTAAGATTTGGAGTGGTGAGAGTGAATGAGTAAATGCTTATGGCCAGCAAGTCAAACCTTGCCTACAATAACTCCCAGCAAAGCTGTCTTTCTTTTCCTTCCTTCCTTCCTTCCTTCCTTCCTTCCTTCCTTCCTTCCTTCCTTCCTTCCTTCCTTCCTTTCTCTCTCTCGTTCCTTTCTTCCTTCCTTCTTTCTTCCTACTTTCCCTTTCCCTTTCCTTTCTTTTCTCTCTTCTCTTCTCTTCTCTTCTCTTCTCTTCTCTTCTCTTCTCTTCTCTTCTCTTCTCTTCTCCTCTCCTCTTCTCCTCTCCTCTCCTTTCCTCCTTTCCTTTCCTCTCCTTTCCTTTCCTTTCCTTTCCTTTCCTTTCCTTTCCTTTCCTTTCCTTTCCTTTCCTTTCCTTTCCTTTCTTTTCTTTTCTTCTTTCTATTTTTGAGACAGGGTCTTGCTCTGTTGCCCAGGCTAGAGTGCAGTGGCACCATCATAGTTAACTTCAACCTTAAACTCCCAGGTGTAGGAGATCTTCCTGCCTCAGATGCCCAAGTAGCTGGGATTACAGGCATACGCTTCCATGCCAGATAATCTTTTTTTTTTTTAATTTAAGAATACTATGGGAGTACACACGTTTTTGTTACATAATTTGCTTTCGTACAGTTTGAGTCAAAGTTATAAGTGTGCCCTGCATCCAGATAGGGCGCATTGTACCCGTTAGGTGTGAATTTACCTGTCCCTTTCTCCCCCTCCCACATACTTGATTTCTGTTGAGTTTTACTTCCTTATGTGCACCTAAGTGTTTGATAGATTAGTTTCAATTTAGTATTGAGTACGTATGGTATTTTTCCCCTTGTGTTTTTCCATTCTTGTGATACTTCACTTAGAAGAATGTGCCAGATAAATTTTTAACATTTTTTTGTAGGGACAGGATCTCTCTATGTTGCCCCAGCTGATCTCAAACTCTTGGCTTCCTCCTGCCTCGGCCTCCCAAACTGCTAGGATCACAGGTATGAGCCACCACGCCCAGCCCCCAACAAGTCTTTATCTGCCTGCATATTACCTAGTCTACGTTGGCGGCTGAGTTTTTTTATTATTGATTTCTGCCTTTTAGTAATGGTGGGACAAGCAATGAGTCTCTCAAGGACAAATGGGAGAGAGATAAAAGTAAAGCTTTAAAATGATTTAACATACTATTCTTCCCCTCTTGATTTTGTTGTCACCCCTGAAACTATGTTCTTACCCCCAAATCTCTCCTCTATCTCTCTCCGACACACACACACACACACACACACACACACACACACACACACACACACACACAGAATAATGTAAGCGTTCTCCAGAAAAAAGAGAATCAGTAGGGTACATAGATAGATAGATAGATAGATAAATAGATAGACAGATAGATATTGTAAGAAGTTGACTCACATGTTAATGGAGGTTGACGAGTCCCAAGAGCTCTGTGAGTTGGCAAAGCTGGAGTTCCAGGATAGTCAATGCTTTAGTTCCAGATCTAGTCTGAAGGCCTCAGAACCAGGAGAACCAATGGCATAGTTCCCGTCCAGAGATCTGCAATATCCAGGAAGAGCTGAGGTTTCAGTTTCAGTCTGAAGGCATGAAAAAGCCTATGTCCCAATTCAAAGGCAGTCAGGCAGTAGGAATTTTCTCTTACTTGAGAGAAGATAAGCCTTTTAGTTCTATTCAGGCCTTCAACTGATTGGACAAGGCCCACCCACATTAGGGAGGGCAACCTGTTTTACTCAGTCTATAAATTTAAATGTTAATATTATGCAAAACACCCTCACAGAAATACACAGAATAATATTTGACCAAATAGCTGGGCATCCTGTGGCTCTGTCAACTTGGTACATAAAATTAACCATCACATACATCACATACACACACATGTCCCTTTCCACAGCAGCCTCATTGTCCCCCAAAGCTTTCAGTTTTAATGTTCATTTCTTATATCTGTGCTTCTGCCGCTCTTTTCTAATATCTACAGCTTTGATTTGGGGAGAGGAAGCTAGTAGTCCATGTTAAATTTCCATCTTGTTAGGAACCTCGTATTCACACTTCCTAGATTATTTGTATCATCACCAATACTTTTGTCCTGTATCAGAGAAATTGCTTCCCTTCTTCAAAACTAACTTCTGCTGTGTCCATCTCTTTTTCCAGTCCCCATTATATTGCCCATTACATTGTCCAGTTAAGGGCTGTTCCTTGTGTGTACACACATTAGCATGTCTTTATTTCCACTCTATCTGGACCAATAAGAATATTCCTTATATAAGCACATGATAAATGTTTATTGGATGAACAGATAAATGAATGAATAATGAATGGACGGATAAAATAATCACTGAGAACAAATCCTTAATGCAGAAATTATGAAACACTATGCAAATGAGAAATACATTTTATGAATGGTGCTAGAAAGTCATATAGTTAAGCTGGGAAGCATTGTAAAATACTTTCTAGTTTTAAAAACACAAGATTAAACAACGGAAATTGCTGGTTCTTGTGATCACTTGATATGTCTCATTATAGTTCCAAGTAATTCTCATTTATTCTATTTTAATTTGTGTGTGTGTGTTTCTGTTCAATTTTTAACATGCTTCAACTAGCTTTGGCTAGTGTTTATATGTCGGATACTAGGAAAGACTCTTAGGAAATTATTCTATGACTTGTTAAGTCCCTAGATGATTCAAAGTTTCATTATCACCTTAATTGAACACCCTTTCTTCCTTTTCTTTCTTTCCCCCTTCCTGTGTTCTCCTTCTATTCTTTTATTTTTTTCTTTTCAGTAGGGAGGAGTGGGAGTTCTAAATTGTTTTTGGAGCATTCAGTTCTCTTTGGGGAATTAGCCAGCATGCTTGACTTTCAAGAACTCA
>RJWJ010012874.1:0-41073 GCA_004363605.1 Indri indri
AGATCTCATAAACAATATTTGAATATTATAAAAATTTTATATATTCAATTAATAAATACTATACATACCTATTGTGTGCATGACACCTTCTCATAGGAAATTTCTTCATCCCTAAACATTCTTAAATTTTAATGTTCCTCTTTAGTTAGATGCCAATATTAACCATCTTCATTTGTGAAATGTTCTGTCTTTTTGCCATTCTCTACTTCTTGTACTCTGATTGAAGATTTTTTCCGGGGGAGGGGTGGAATTAGTGAGTACCAGGTAGCCTTCTCTACAAAGTAATTGACATCTAATTAGGGGAGCATTTCTCAAATTACTTTGTAAATAAACTACTTCCATGAAATACTCTATAAACCAAAAAGATGAAAGACCACTATACTAAAAACTAAAACATTTAATAAAAGGTATTGAAGAAAACACTAATACATGGAAAGATATCTTATGTTCATGAACTAGAAGAATTAACATTGTTAAGATAACCACATCACACAAAATGATCTACAGATTCAGTGTAATCTCTATTAAAATTCCAATGTCATTTTTCATAGAAATAGAAAAAAAATCCTAGTATTCATATGGAGCCACACAAAAACCTAAATTGTCAGGGAAATCATGAACAAAAAGAACAAAGCTGAAGGCATCATATTATCTTATTTCAAAAACTAGTACAAAGCCATAGTAATTAAAACAATACAGTACCGTCATGTATAATCACATATGTACGTGTACACACATGTATAGTCAATTGATTTTTGACAAAGGTGCCAAGAATACAAAATGGGAAAAGGCTCTGGGAAAACCGAATATCCATATGCAGAAGAATGAAATTGGGACTTTCTCTCACACCACATACAAAATTAACTCAAAATGCATTAATGACTTAGATAAGAAACTATAAAACTACTACAAGAAAACACAGGGGTAAAAACTACTTGATATTGATCTGGGAAATGATTTGTTGGATTTGACCCCCAAAGTGCAGGCAACAAAAGCAAAAATAGACAAATGCAATTATATCAAAATACATAACTTCTGAACAAAAAAGGAAACAATCAGCAGAGTGAAAACACAACCTACAAACTGGGAGAAAATATTTGTAAGCTATGCCTCTGATAAGGGGTTAATATCCAAAATATATAAAGTGCTCAAACAACTGTACAGAAAAGAAAAAAAGCCTGATTAAAATCTGTACACAGGACCAGGATAGACACTACTCAAAAGAAACCATGCAAATGACCAACAGATATATGGAAAAAATGCTCTAATCATTAGGAAAATGCAAATTAAGACCACAATGATATATCACTTTGTATCTGTCAGAATGGCTATTATCAAAAAGACTAAAGATAACAAATGTTGGCAAGAATGTGGAGAAAAGGGATCACTTGCACATGGCTGGTGGGATTGTAAATTAGTAAAGCCATTATGCAAAACTGTAAGGAGTGTTCTCAAGAAAACTAAAAATAGAATTACAGTATGATCTAGAAATCCTACTTCTGGGAATTTAACCACAAGATTTGAAATCAGCATGTCAAAGAGATGTCTACACTCCCATGCTCATTGCAGCATTATACACAATAGCCAAGGTATCACATCAACCTAAGTGTCCATCAGCAGATAAAGGGATAAAAAAGAATATGGTATATATATGCACAATGGAATACTATTTAGCTTTTAAAAAATAAATTTTATCATTTGCGAGAACATGGATAAAGTTAAAGAACATTATGCTAAGTGAGATAAGCCAGGCACAGAAAGACAAATACCATGTGTTCTCCCTTATATGTGGTAGCTGAAACAATGAGACTCAAAGAAGCAGAGAGTTATATTCTGAAATAAAAGAAAGAGAAGCAGAGAGTAGAATGGCACCTACCAGAGGCTGGGAGTGAGGGCAGTGGAAGGAATGGAGTGAAAGTATCTGTTTCAATTAGACAAAATAGTAAGTATTTTTTTCTTTGAGACATTGCTTAGTGGAGTGAATATAATAAATGATAGTGTATTGTATATTTCCAAATTGCTAAAAAGTAATTTTCAAATGTTCTCACCACAAAAAATAAATATTTAAGGTAATAGATATGTTAATGAGCTTGATTTAATTATTCTACATTGCATTCATAAATCATAACATCACTTTTACTCCATAAATATGTACATCTATAATTTGCCAATGTACAATTTAAAAAATAAAAAAATAAAAACATCTATTGTCAAAGTTTTAGAACTCTTCATAATGCACTCTTTTAAAATCAAGCAACAATTAGTATATGAAATGCTCTGAGAAAGCCCTTAATAAATAAGTGTGACTCACTTTATTTAATTCAGAATTTCTCAGATACATGTGGCCATCAAACTCATTTTCAAGAACATCTGACACTAGTGTTCTGTGGGATCCACTTGGGGATACGTTGACTTAGAGTCACACTTTTCCATTTTAAGTCTTCCAGGTATTTTAGCTCAGGCCAGATAACCTTTACAAAGCCAACCACAGATAATTTACAAGGGAGGTAGTGGATGTGGAGTCATTGTTCTCCTCTTACCTGGAAAAGGGTAAAATAAGCAGGTCACTTCGAAAGCCACTGAACAAATGCTTAATTGCCTTCTTGAGGCCCTGCACTACTCTCCTAGCTATTTTCTGGCTTCAATTACTTTCTGTAGCTGTTCTAAGTGCTTTCCCCAGGTTCTTTATTTTCATTTTTAGGCCTAGGACTGCCAATGGTCCTCACGATATTGGAAGATCCTCAAATTATTCCTACTTGTGTGCCATGTATTGAATCATAGTATATAATGCTTACATACTATGTCAGTGTTGTACATGCCAACGTGGTGGCATATGCAAAGACTCTTTATACCTGTTCAATGTACAGGTGACTGTGAATATTAAATTTGCTGGAAATCCAATTTGATCCAAGCAGAAAGGATTATGATTTAGAGGTTTCTATGAATTAAGGTTATTGCAATATCAGAGACAAATTCAAGATGACAGGTGGAGCAAGCTCTCTGAATTTAAAGCTTTGGCCAAGTAGTTAGTTTAGGAATGTGTTGGTAATTGCAAACATCTCCAGAATCCGTATAGCAGCTGTGGCTATAGTCCATTTTTTTAAAGACAGTTATCATTATTTGTAACAGAGTTCCACTGTACAGCAGGAATTGCTTTGAAATCTGGGAACATTTATTCAATTGCACATGTAACCCAAATTTCTCTGGGTTTTACTAAGCTGTGTGGCAAACCGGTGTATTACTGGAAATAACTCAAAATTTCACTTATGCATTGATTGATTCTACTACGTGAAGCAGGACCTACATCTATTTGTGAAGTGCCCGTGTAAACACATGTGAGCATGTGTGTTTGTATGTGTGAACATGCATACATGCACATATACATTCAAATTTTGGGGGGGAAAGGCAGTTTAGAGGGTGTTTCACATGTATTCACATATAAACTAATTTTCACTGAGGCCCTGCTGCTTCTATAGGAGCTATAGTTACTGTTACTAACTCCATAGTCTCTCCGTATGCCCAATAACACCTCCACAGGCTCTGATATGCTAGAGTTGTCATGCTGCCCATGTTAAATATCTAAGAGGTAGGAGGAAATTCCTCCCTTCATTTGGGAATATTCTTTTAAGTACTTATTGAGCTTAAACATTTTAAGAGATTTTAGTGAAATAGCCCTTTTATTTATGATTTTGTGCTTTGAATCACTACTTGTCTCCAACTTCTAAAGTTTTACAGGGTCTATTTAATAGGCTTTTTCTTCACTTGGGATAGATTCTTTCCCAGAGGCTCATCAGTCTTTCAGAAAGTCTTCTCTCAGGCCAACAGTTCTCTAAGCACACTTGTTTATGTATAAACTCCTGCAGTTGACACAGTTGGGGATATTTTTCAGAAGGTGAAAAACCCTCAGTCAAATTATCTTTTGTTGGACCACTTCACCATTTCTCCCAATTTCCACATCCATGTACCCACCATGGACAAATCCCAGGCTGAAGCTGAAATTTACAAGTGAAAAAAAATGGGATAAAAATGGTGGTATTAACTGTCTACCATCAGATTATTCACCACCATCCAGATCAGGACTATGTCCTCAAGGAGTCTCTCCTTGCCCAAGCTCATGTTAAGGTTCTCTTTAAAACTAACCTCTGCTTCTAGGCTGATCTCTAGACAGTGAACTTTCCTGCACTCATGTGGCTTCGTTGATTTCAGTTCTCTCTTACCTTGTATTTGTATTTGAATTCTTGGCTTCACTTCATTAGGTAGGATCAAAGACAACAAATTGGTCTGCCAGAATTTGTTTTGAATTGCTCATTCTGGCTCTTCACACTACCCATTGGTCTAGGCTTCCTGCTTATCTCATAGGGGGAAATCAGGTGATCATTACTTACAAAACTAATGGCTGTATTCCCTGTTTTCCAAAACTCTGAGAGTTGTATATTGTTGATCAGCTACTTAGACATTAAACCCTCCCTCCCTGGCAACAACGACTCTGTGCCTGTCTTATTCAACTCTAAACGATCCAACCACTGCTTTGGCTTCTTTTCCGCCTTTGCACCATACCTTGTAGTTGCTTCTTATGGACTGTCTCTAGTCTTCTCTTCTCCACAATTCTCCCTTGAAAATCTCTTCCACCCTTAATAATTCAGTTCTCACTGCCTGCAGAAGATTTTAAGACCCACACCATCAATTTTAACCTTTGCTTCACTTTAATTTCCTCCAGGACTTGGAAACTTACTATCTCTAGATGGATCCTCGACACCCTGAGCCCAACAGGTTTCAAATCAACTCTCCACTCTCCTGTCCAAATGGCCCCTCTTCAAGTGTTCTTGCTAACACTCCATTTCCCAGCCTTGAACCCTCAGGCTCACTGAATCTTCTCCTTTAGCTCATCTTCCACATGGTACCCATTTCTAAGACTCATTGCTTTTACCTTTATTTCCTTTATTTTCTATTGTCGCTGCTAAAATCCTAGCTCAAACTCTTTTGTGGATCAGGATATTCTTTTGGTCACTCTGCCTCCAGTCTTTCCCACATACGAGCACTTTACATATTATTCTTGACCAATTTTCCTCAACTGCAGTAGTTTTCTCTTGACTATAAAGTCAAAACTTTGCTCCTAACATGCATGCTATGACATATACCAACACACTTTTCAAATTTATTTAGAGATCTTTCTTTTAAAGGCTACGATCCAAATAATTTCTTCCTTTGCCTCACATATGTACCAAATTTCCAGCAATGATATGTTTTCTTATGATGTTCCTCCATATAAGAAAGCCCTTTCTCCTCCCAGATCATGTACTCGAATCCCAAAATAATTTTTCCTTCAAGGATCTCCTCAAACACTTTCCTTTAATGAAGTTTTCCACACTGTAACCATCCAGAAATAATTCTTGTTTCAACTCACCTCATATAGTACTTTGTAAAAACTTCTCTTTAGGTACCTATTTTTTCTACCTTTTATTATAAATATAGTCATGTATTTTCCTTTCCAGGGGTTATTTGAAGAAAAATTTTATAAACCTTATTTATTTTTGTTCTCCTCACAATACATAATGAATTATTCAAATTGTTCTATGTGTTAGCCAGCAATTTTTATTTTTTTCAGTAGATTGGCATGCTATGAAAAGTGTCATGGTTCTAAAACCTTACTAATTATTAACTGAACTTGTAAGTTTTCAGTATCACAAAGTTTCTGCTATGAGGATTGCATCAATGTTGACTCTAAGGATAAAGTTTTGCTTAATGCATTCAATTATCTGAATCCGTTGGATGTGGTAAAAGAATGTGTATTGGCCTTGTCAAATTGTCTTACAAATTAAATTACCTTAATGAGGGTCAAGCAATAAGATGAACTGAAGAATAGGGTTTAGCAAAGAGAAAGCTAGATTCTTCCAAAGTACTTATAACCAAGCAAATAAAAGGATAGGATGTCAAACCAGGGGATCTGCTGAAACTCCTGATAAGAAGAGCAGGCATTATAACTTCAGTGATAATTACCTGGTGGCTCAGCCAGAGAAAAAGTCTTGGAAAAAGAGAAAAAAATGTGGTTTTCCCTTTCAATTAGGGGTTTTAATCCTGCATGTCTATAGCTACCACTATGAGGAAGTGGAATTCTAATAATACAAATTAAGATGAAATAATAACTATCATCCACTTAATGCTCACTATATGCTAGACACTATTCTAAGCACTTTGGATGCATTTTCCATTTACTTCTCACAACTGTGTGTATAGGTCATTATTAATCCTTTTTTACATTGAAAGAAAACTAAGGCACAAGCAAGTAAGGATTTAAAATAACTTAATATTACACCTATAGGAGTTTAGATTTGAATTCAGGAAGTTGGACTCTGGGGCATATAATTTCAACCATTATACTATACCGTGCTTTATTATTTTACAGAAAAAAAATCCTCTTACCCAATTTATCAAGGAGACAGCATGCAAGAAAATGTTCATTTATTCACCAATACCTATTGAGCATTTATATTGTGCTAAATGTTCTTCTAGACACCAGGAACACAGTTAAGAATAAAGCAGAAGCAGCTCCTACCTTGATAGAGCCTCCATGTTGGTTTGGCACACAGATAATAAGTAAATGAAATAATAAAGAGATATTAATAAGACAAGTTTATATAATAGTTCAAAGAAATAAACAAAGCAAATGAAGTAGAAAAGATGATTAGAAATGGGAGAAAAGGCCCCACTTTAGATATTTTGGGTTAAAAAAACATGCCCAAGGAGGGGGTCATTTGAGCAGAAAATGGAAGAAGCATGCCGCTAGAAGATGAGAAGGAGAGACACATAAACATCCTTACTAGAACACGACAGGCCCAATGGACCTGAAACTGAGTAAGCAAGGGGCGAGTTGGAAGGTGGAGAGGAGTCAGATCATGCTGGTTTGTTGTCATTATTGATGATGTTTTTTGCTCCTTTTTAATGCCAAAATAATGAGGTTGAGTTCTATTCTTATGGGAAACCACTGAAAAGTTTTCAGCTGGGAAAGTGAACATACTTGCTGTCCATTGTGAAAAAATGTGGCTACTATGTGGAAAATAAGCAGTAGAGTTTGGGCAGTATATGGATAGAAACTCCTGGGCTCAAGCAATCCTCCTGTCCCAGCCTCCAAAGTAGCTGGGACTACAGGTGCGTGCCACTATGCCTGGTTAACTTTTTCTCTTTTTAGTAGAGATGAGGTCTCACTCTTGCTAAGGCTGGTCTCAAACTCCCGAGCTCAAGTGATTCTCCCACCTTAGCCTCCCAGAGTGCTAAGATTACAGGTGTGAGCCACTGTGCCTGACTTAACCTAATCGTGGATTTTGAGCACCAAAACAACTGTAAGAAATAGATTTCTATTGTTTATAAGCCACCTAGTCTATGGTACTTTGTTGTAGCAGCCTAAACTGATTAAGACAATGACGAATCACACTATTGTCCTTGTTAGGACTCCTTTGATTACGAGGAGAAAAAAGCAAATTAACTTGATCAAAATAGAGATTAATTGACTGTAATAACCATATTCTAAAAAAGAAAGGGATCTTATTCCTACTTGTCTCTCTGCTTTTTCTTCTGTGGTTATTTTCTCAAATTTCTCAAGGCCTCCCTAAGGGCATGAATCTTACCACAAGTATCTTAGAATCACAACCTCATGTCAGAAAGAAAATGGATGTTTTCCTGGAGCTCTAGTTAAAAAATACACAACTTCTAGTGACCCAGTTTTAACAAGTACACAAGCCAAAGACTAGAGGGCAAAGGACTGTGATTAGCCTTCCAACAGGAATAGAATATGAATGGACAGAAAATGAAGGAAACAGTTCCTGCAAATGGACCAAATTTCTAGTATGAGAAAAAATAAAGGTTCTCCATCCATTACATTCATCATGTGTAAACATGAAGAATATGGTAATTGACACAAAAAGTGAGTATAAGCCCTGTCTACCAACATTTGTTTTACATGTGCTTGAGTTTTCTGTTGTCTGAGGATTTACCTCTGTTTATATAGGAAAATATTTTGCTTACATTTGGTTTTTGTCCACTGAATAGTATGAATAACTCTAGAGACAGAGAACAAATAAAACTTGTAGTTTTGCTATTACTCATAGCACAGAGATATGGGTATTTCATGAGCATAAACTTTTTAAAATGTTTTTTCTTCCTAAAAGAACATTCCTAGGGACATTAAAAATAAGTCTCTATGGAGAAATAACTAGTTTCTTAGCATAATGGAACTTCAGAAATGTGTTAATTTCTGAGATTTCAACTAAATAACTGAGCAAAACTCAAGATTCCTGGTTGAATGTACATGCATTATTGATTACACCTGCATCTATTTGTTAATCAAATATTCTAAGAGAATCACACAGCACTTCAAATCCTGATTGGCCCATAATTTAATGCTTCTTCATGCATCATCAAATGTAACCTCAATTTTAAAACGTTATATAAATTATATATTTGAGATTTCAAAGGGTTCAAAGTCAGATAAGTATTATCTTTTCCACTGAGGAAGACTGGATTGCAGAATGAAAAAAAAAAAACTTTTTTGTGTACTTTGTGTACTTCAGAATGCATGTGCTTAATTTGGAATAAAAGTTATCTCCTAAATTTTCTTGATTAAGCAACTATTAAATTTTACCTTATATTCCCTGAGTATGCAGAATATGGGAAAACATGCATCTCAACTGCATTGGGTAAATGTTCTAAGTAATAGAATTGCATATGGCTTCATAAAACAGAAAAACAACTCTAGTGGCTTATGTTCTCTCTGTGTGTGTGTGTACGTGTTTGTGTGTTTGTATGTGTGTTTTCCAAGCAATAAGAAATCTGTATGATGGAACTTAGAGCTTGCTCCAAGGTGCAATGAGGGACCCAGGCTCCTACTCCCACCTTTAGCATGTAGCTTTCATACTCATGGTTCCAATATAACTACTTTACCTTCAGGAAGAAGAAGTAGTAATAAAGACAAAGGGGTGATGCTTTTCCCAACAAAGTAAAATTTTCCCAGAAATTCTCAGCAAGTGCCTGCTTATATCTCATTGGCAGGTATAATTTAACATACCTATAGCTGCAAGAATAGCTTAGAAATATAGATTTCAGGCTAGACACATACAATCAGAACTCTTTTAACTAAAAATAGAAAGAGCTAGAAAAATGGATAATGCCAGAAAACTCTCAGTGTCCAACACAACGTGTTATGTGTTAGTTGTTGTTCTAATCACCAAAGGGAGCTGATAGAAAAGACTAAAACTTAGCAAAGCAGTGAGGTTAGAATCATGCTTCAAGAAATCCACACAGCTAATAGAGTAAAAGCCAATCAAATACCACTCAGTCAAAATTTTGCTTTTGAACCATCTGGCAGATGTGTATTCAAGAAACTCAAGGTGAAGGAAGTGGTTTCTGTATGACAAGACTTGAGTGAGCTCAATCTGTCTCCTTTGTACTCTGGTGGACCATGGAAAAGGCCTCCCCTCCAGCTTGGGTGAAAAGCCTCTTCTTTCAAGTCTATCATTTGAGTTGTGAAAACACTTTTTTTTTTTTTTTCCCAGAAAAGCACCATTAAAACTTACCTTTTCTTGGAAATAAGCTACAGCTCCTAAGGTCTTTCCCTCAGCATACTGTCATGGATTTATTAGTCAAACAGCCACACATCCCGTCAAAGTTCCTGGAGAAGGCCTGGATCTCTAAGGCAAGAGAATGAGTGTTTAGAGTCATTGTAGCAAGAGGCCTTAGGCAAGGCCCACAGTGTGGAAGACCAGAGCTTCACTTTCCCAACATTTTGCTTATACTTCTCCTGAAGCGAATGTATTCGATTGCAAACTAGATGGGAATGGGAAGATAGATCCAATGTCAGGATTCTGAGAAGCTTCTTATAAATAGGTCATGTCTCTTAAGCAAAGTCGAATTTTCACATAATCAGCTGTCAAGTTAAGCCAGGAAAATCAAGGGATATGATTGATATGTCCTATTTTTCTTGCAGATGTATGATAAGAATAAATGACATGTTTGCCATCCTTCCTTGAAGAGCCCAAAGGTAAATATTATAAGACTATGGCTTCCACATCATAAATAATGTTTTATAGTTACTAGAAAATAGTGATCCTGTGAAAGAATCTGTGAAATATGCTGATATGGTCACCCGACACCATCGTAAAAAGCAGGCTAATTTCCAATTGGAATATACATTTAAAGCTGCCAGACATTCAGTCTCTTGTTTAGCCAGCAAATTCATCTTCTTATAGTGTGCATTTATCTTATTAATAGGCATAAAAATCTTATTTATCAAACTCTCATCTATACTGTCTGGAAAATTAACATGAATATGATGCAAAGGCATTTATTACAATGTTATTTACAATACAAATTCGGGAGCAAAGTATTTCCATATAGTGAAATGTATGTAGTCATTTAAAATGATGCTGTAGAGTTATATTTATTGATGTTGAAAATGATTTTATCAAAGTATATGTGCACATATGTAAGTATATATATAACTAAAAATAGCATGAACTGGCCAGGCGCAGTGGCTCACCCCTGTAATCCAAGCACTCTGGAAGGCCGAGGAGGGCAGATCATTTGAGCTCAGGAGTTTGAGACCAGCCTGAGCAATAGCGAGACCCCATCTCTACTAAAAATAGAAAGAAATTAGCTGGACAAATAAAAATATATAGAAAAAACTAGCCAGGCATGGTGGTGCATGCCTGTAGTCCCAGCTACTCGGGAGGCTGAGGCAGGAGGATCACTTGAGCCCAGGAGTTTGAGGTTGCTGTGAGCTAGGCTAACGCCACAGCACTCACTCTAGCCAGGGCAACAGAGTGAGACCGTGCCTCCAAAAAAAAAAAAAAAAAAAAAAAAAGTAGCATGAACTAAACCATAAATACTGTTATTTCTTACTGAGTATTATGGACAATTTTCACTTGTCTTCTTAAATTCTTGCATATTTTAAAACCTTAAAGTGAGTATTTATAACAAGGAAATGAAATCATCAAAAGAGTATATAAAGAGGGCCAGGCCTTAAGAAATTTTCTTTGAATAAGTAAACTTAAGAGAAAGAAAACAATCTGATATCTTATATGAAGATATCTACAAATAAAATACAACGGGAAGTAAATTTCATTTTAAGTGATGTTTTCATATTCAAGAATATTCTGTCAATATTATTTTACATTAAATATGAATTTTACCCAACAAAGATATCTACAGAAAGACCAGTTTTACTCTTTTATTTCAACAGAAAATAGGCAAATTTAAATTTTAAAAAGGGAATAAAAAATAAAGAACTCTAAGCTTAGGTGCCACTGATTTGATTATTTGTAAATGGTGAGAGATAAGGATCTAGTTTCATTCTTCTGCATATGGACATGGAATTTCCTCTGCACCATTTATTGAAGAGACTGTCCTTTCCCCCATGTATGTTCTTGGTACCTTTGTCAAAAATAAGCTCACTATAGAAATGTGAATTTATTTCTGGATTCTCTATTCTATTCCATGGGACTAGTGTCTGTTTTTATGCCAGTACTGTGCTGTTTGGGTTACTAGAACTTTGTAGTATAATTTGTACTACAAAGGTACTGAGGTAATGTGATTCCTCCAGTTTTGTTCTTTTTGCACAGGATGGCTTTGGCTATTCTGGGTCTTTTGTGGTTCTATATAAATTTTAGTTTTTTGGTTTTTTTTTTCTATTTCTGTGAAGACTCTCATTGGTGTTTTGGTAGGGATTGAATTGACTGTATAGATTGCTTTGGGTAGTATGGACATTTTAATAATATTGATTCTTCCAATCCATGAACCTGGAATATCTTTACATATTTTTGTGTCCTCCTCAATTTCTTTCATCAATGTTTTATGGTTTTCATTGTAGAGATCTTTCACTTCTTTGGTTAAGTTTATTCCTGGGTATTTTATTTTATTTTATTTTTTTAGCTATTGTAAATGGAATTACTTTCTTGGTTTCTTGTTCAGATTGTTTGCTGTTGGCATAGAGAGGTGCTACTGATCTTTGTATATTGATTTTGTATCCTGCAACTTTACTGAATTTGTTTATCAGTTCTAATAGTTTTTTTGTGTGTATGTGGAGTCTTTAGGTTTCTCTAGATACAAGATCATATCATCTGCAAAGAAGGATAATTAGACTTCTTCCTTTCCAATTGGGATGCCCTTTATTTCTATGTCTTATCTGATTTCTCTAACTATAACTTCTAGTATTATGTTGAGTAACAGTGGTGAGAGTGGGCAACCTTTTCTCATTCCGGATCTTAAAGGAAAGGCTTTCAGTTTTCTCCATTCAGGATTATATTAGCTGTGGGTCTTCCATATATGGCTTTTTTCCTGATGAGGTAAGTTCTTTTTCTACCCAATTTTTTGAGAATTTTTATCATGAAGGGATGTTGAATTTTACCAAATGTTTTTTAAGCATCAATGAAATGATAACATGGATTTTGACCTTCGTTCTGTTGATATGATGCATTGCATTGATTGATTTGCATATGTTGAACCATCCTTACATTCCTGAGATGAATGCCATTTGATCATGAGAATAATCTTTTTAATGAGTTGTTAAATTCAGTTTGCTAGTATTTTATTGAGGATTTTTATATCTATGTTCATCAGAGATATTGGCCTACAGTTTTTTTTGTTGTTGTTGTGTCTTTGTCTGTTTTTGGTACCAGAGTGGTATAAGCCTCGTAGAATGTGGTTGAGAGTATTCCCTCCTCCTCAATTTCTTGGAAAAGTTTAAGTAGGATTGGTATTAGTTCTTTGAATGCTTGAAAGAATTCAGCAGTGGTGCCATCAGGTCCCGGACTTTTCTTTGATGGGAGACTTTTTATTACTGTTTCTATCTCATTACTGGTTATTGTTTTTGTTTTTTTGTGTTTTAGATTTCTTCCTGGTTCAATCTTGGTAGGTTGTAGGCATCCTTGAATTTTTCTATTTCTTCTACATTTTCCAATTTATTGGCATATAGTTGCTCACAGTACTGTCTAATGATCCTTTGAATTTCTGTAGTATCAGTTGTTATATCTCCTTTTCCAACTTGATTTTATTTATTTGGGGCTTCTCTCCTTTTTTCTTAGTTATTCTGGCTAAAGGTATGTAAATTTTATCATTTCAAAAAAACTAACTTTTCCTTTCATTGATCTTTTATATTTTTTTGTTTCAACTTCATTTATTTCTACTCTGATCTTTATTATTTCTTTTTTTTCTACTAATTTTTCCCTGCTCTTGTTTTTTTAGTTCTTTAAGATACATCATTAGGATATTTATTTGAAGTTTTTCCATTTTTTTATGTAGGCATTAATGCTATAAATTTTCCTCTTGGTACTGCTTTTACCGTATCCCACAGGTTTTGTGTTTTCATTTGTTTTGATAAATTTTTAAATTTCCTTCTTAATTTCTTCATTGGCCCACTGGTCATTCAGTAGCATTTTCTTCAATATCTACATGTTTGTAAAATTTTCAGTGTTTTTTGTTATTAAATTCTGGTTTTATTCCACTGTGGTCAGAGAAAATACCTGATATAATTTCAATTTTTTAAAAAATTTTTATGACTTCTCTTTTGACCTAACATATAGTTTATCCTTGAGAATGATCCATCTGCTGAAGAGAAGAATGTGTATTTTGCAGCTATTTGATGAAAAATTTTGTAAATACCAATTAGGTCCATTTGATCTATAGTACAGATCAAGTCCAATGTTTCTTTGTGATTTTCTATCTGGTTGATCTGTCCAATGCTAAAATTGGGGTGTTGAGGACCCCAGTGATTATCATATTGGGTTCTATCTCTCTCTTTATCTCCAATAATATTTGCTTTATATATCTGGGTGCTCCAGTGATGGATGCATATT
The DNA here is from genome assembly GCA_004363605.1 of Indri indri. NCBI lineage: Eukaryota > Metazoa > Chordata > Mammalia > Primates > Indriidae > Indri > Indri indri. Next base: position 13,842 of record RJWJ010012874.1, read on the forward strand.
TATTTAGAATTGTTATATCCTCTTGTGAATTGACCCCTTTAGCATTATATAATGAACTTATTTGTCTCTTCTTACAGTTTTTGTCTTGAAATCTATTTTACCTAATAGAAGTATAGCTATTCCTGCTTTTCTCCTTTCCATTTGCATGGAATATTTTTTTCATCTCTTTATTTTCATTCTCTGTGTGTCTTTATAAGTGAAGTGGTTTTCTTGTAGATAACATATAGTTGAGTCTTGTTTTGTTACCCATTCAGTCACTCCATGTCTTTTGGATGGAGAATTTAGTCCATTTACATTCAATGTTATTATCGATCATTAATTACTTCCATATTGCTATTTAATTTCTGGTTGTTTTATGGTCCTCTCATTCTTTCCTTCTTCTTGTCTCCCTTTGTGTAAATGTGATTTTCTCTTATCTTGTGCTTTAATTTCTTGCTTTTCATTTTTTATGTATCTGTTGTAGGTTTTTGATGTGAGATAACTATGAGGCTTGCAAAAAAAATTTTATAACCAATTATTTTAAACAGATGACAATTTAACTCTGCTTACAAGAAACCAATAAACATGGAATGAGAAGTCTAAGGGAAACTCTACACTTTAACTCCATCCCCTCTCTTCCTTGGCTTTTAGTTGTTTCCATTTATATTTTTTATACTATCTATCTCTTTTAAAAAGTTGCTGTAGTTATTATTCTTAATAGGTTTGTCTTTTAGTCTTCCTACTCAAGATATAAGTGGTTTATAAACCACAATTACAACCATAGAGAATTCTGAATTTGTGTACTTACTGTTACAGGTGAGTTTTCTACCTTCGGATGATTTCTTATTATTCACTAATGTCCTTTTCTTTCATATTAAGAATTCCGTTATGCATTTCTTATAGATCTGGTGTTGGTGAAATCCCTAAGCTTTCATTTGTCTGGGTAGTCTATGTTGTCTTCATGTTTGAAGGATATTTTTGCAGTATGCAACATTCTAGGGTTAAAGTTGTTTTCCTGCAGCACTTTGAATATGACATACCACTATCTCCTGGCCTGCTAAGTGTCCACTTAAAGTCTGCTGCCTGACATATTGGAACTCCTTTATGTGTTATTTTGTTCTCCTTTTCTTGCTTCCCTTAGGACCTTTCCATGACCCCTGGACACTTGATTATTAAATGGCTTGAGGTAGTCTCGTTTGTGTTAAATCTGTTTCATGACCTTCTTGTACCTAAATATTGATATCTTTCTCTAGGTTTGGAAAGTTCTCTGTTATTATTTCTTTGAATAAACTTCTATCCTAATCTATCTCTTTACCTCCTCATGGAGGTCAATAACTCTTAGATTTGTCCCTTTGAGGCTATCTTCTAGACCTTGTAGGTATGCTTTATTCCTTTTTTCTCTTCTGACTGTTTATTCTCAAATAGCCTGTCTTCGAGCTTACTAATTCTTTCTTCTACTTGTTCAATTCTGCTGTTGAGAGACTCTGATGCATTTTTTGGTTTCTAAATTGTATTTTTCATCTCCAGAATTTCTGCTTTATTCTTTTTATTATTTCAATCTCTTTGTTAAATTTCTGTGATAAGATTTTGAAATCCTCTGTGTTGTCATGAAGTTCATTGAGCTTCATCAAAACAGCTATTTTAAATCCTTTGAAATGTCACATATCTCCATCACTCCAAGATTGGTCACTGGTGCTTTCTTTAGTTTGTTTGGTGAGGTTATGCTTTCCTGGGTGTGCTTGATGCTTGTGAATGTTCATCAGTGTCTAGACATTGAAAAGTTAGATATTTATTCTAATCTTTGCAGTCTGGGCTTGTTTGAATACATCGTTCTTGAGAAGGCTTTCCAGGTATTCAAAAGGAATTGAGTGCTGTAGTCTAAGTCTTTGGTCACTGAACCTGTATTAGCACTGGGGGTTCCCCAAGCACAGTAACACTGGGAATATTCTTGGTGGCATTACCTTGGTGGACTTTGGTAAGATCTGGGAGAAATCCCTGGATTACCAGGCAAAGTCTCTCACTCTCTTCCCTCAGTATCTGTGCTGTGCTGCTGGAGGTGAAAGGTGGAGGAGTGATGTGGGCCCTCCCTCGTGGCCACCACAAGTGGGACTGCACCAAGTCACACCTTAAGCCAGCTCACTCTCACCCAAAGCTTGTGGCAACTGCTGCCTGACTACTTCTGATGTCTATTCAAAGCCCAAGGGCTTTTTTGTCAGCAAGTGGTGAATCCTACAATGACTGGGTCTTTCCCTTCACGGCAGCATGTTCCCTTCTGGCCCAGGGTGAGTCTGGGAATGCTGTCCATAAATTAATGCCTAGAATCAGGATATTCAGAAGTCTACTTGGTACTTTATTTTACTGTGGCTGAGCTGGTACCGAGTTGCAAAATAAAGTCCCCTGAACTCTTCCCTTTCCTTTCTTCAAGTGGAAGAAGACTCTCCCTGAGCTTCACTGCCTGCAGTTGGGAGAGGGGTGACACAGGCACTTGCTTGGCCACTGCTACTGGTGACTCATTTGTTCGTGTGCACCCCAATTCTACTTGCTCTGAACCAGCGCAGCTGTAGGTCTTTCCCACGGACTGCAGGCCTGATTGCCTTTCAAATTTATTCTGGGCCCCAGCCTTCTTTTGTCAGCCAGCAGTAGAGCTAGCTGGTACTCCAGTTTCTACCACTGGGGCAGAAGATTTCCCTCTGGCTGGACTAGTCTAAATGCTCCCTCCATGGGCAATGGCAGAATTCTGCCTTGTGCTGTGTTCCCCTGTGACAGGGTGGCCCTGAGTTCCAATGCAAAGTCCACAATCCCTTCACTCTCCCTTCCCTGGGCACACAGATTCTCTTTCCAGCCCACACTGATGTGGCACTGCTGGGGGATGAAGGAGGGGTGGTGTAGGTGAGGCAATATGACTTTCCTACCCTTGTCAGTGCTTCTTTCCTTGATATAGCATTAAAACCAGGCACTATGATTTATTTTTTTCACTTTATTTTTTCACTTTATTTTTGGTTCTTCTGAAGGTGATTTCTTGGGTGAATAGTTGTGGATTTTGGTGTCCCTGCAGAGAGATGATTGCCGGAGGATTCTTTTTGGCCATTTTGCTCCCCTGTTTGTCACATCTTATACCTCCTCTGTGTACAGTTTTATTCTTTGAATCATTTGCTATCATCGTGAGTTCATCATGGAATCCCACGTACTCTGTGCTATGGAAACATTGCCACAGGGCTGTCCTTTTCAGCTCTGCAGGGGCTGAGTCCCTACAGATTCATTGATTCTACACATTCTTGTATTACTTTCTTAACTTAAGGATCCTCACGTTTCATGAGTATTATAAAATTGAATCTCAAGTGCACATAGAGTACAAGTCTGAGGGTCCAACTACTTGTGAGCTACACTTTTTCCAGTGACAGTTCTAGGTGGTCTGCAATTTTTCTGCAGCTGTCTTGTTTCTTATCTGGGTTCTACAAAACTTGTGCAGATTTCCAACACTTTGAGAATAGAGCCCTTCTTTTTTTACTGGGTCTATTGTGAAGGTAAGAGCTCTCTTCTCTGTGCTATCTGTTTAGTTTTTATCCCTCCTGTAATGCTGAGATCTTGTCAGACTTGCTCACGTCTTTTGCCTAGTGATAGGCCAGTATTGGTCCATTATAAAAATTAATGAATAAATAAATCAATATTGAACCCATGGATTTGAATGCTCCCCATCTCATTGATTTTATGTCTTGGGGGTACATTTACTCCAAGTAAAATTGCTTACAATTTTAGTAAGCAATGTGAGTGTAGACATATAGACATTCAGATGCACTAGTAGAGAAGATACTTTCATACAAAAAAAAAAAAGATTTAAAAAGCTACTTTTTTGTGAATAAGAATTGGAGATATTACCTTCTTAAGAAGAGCAAAACAACATTTTATACTTACAGAAGCCAATTATTCAGCTTATAGCAGTAAGAACTTATTCTTCTCTCATTATTCAGGTGAGCACAAGAAAAGAAAATGCATCGCTCTGGTAGACTGATGTTGACAATTTGCTCCCATTCATAGTATTTCTTTGAGGCTCATTCATCTTTAAGAATATCGTGTTCTAGAACTCCTTTCTGCCTTTGTGAATAACATCATAACTGCTAATTTTTCAATGATGCTTCTTTCCTGTGTCAGGGTAGTCTGTCAGTCATGTACTTAGCTGCAGCCTCATATTGTCTATTCGAGTGTGTATGTGTATCTTCTTCTTTGGGACATTTCAGGATTTATTTATTTAAAAAATAATTGTTATACTACAGATTTTCAGTGTATCGACTGCATTTACTGACAATTATTTTCATATTGGGCACCATTTAGATTTAAAAGGATCAAGGGTATAGTTTATCATTATTTTGTTTTTATTGGGTTATGAGTAAGTACAAAATAACATAAAATAAATTAAGACATAAAGAATAATGATACAATGATCAGTTGTGTATCCCCCTTCCATTACATAGGAAAAAAGAACATTATCATAAACTTCGAAGTCCCTTTCATGTCATTTCCTGATCCCATCCCCTTCCATTCTCTCAGAAGGAACCATCATCATGAAATTTTGTGTTTATTTGCTTGCACAATGTGTTATCTGTATTATATAAGTACAAGTAAATATCTGTAACATATTGTTTAGTTTGTATATTTGTAATTTGCTTCTTTGCTTTACATTATGCTCTTCATCTGTGCTGTTGCATGTGATTAGAATTAATCCATTTTTAATGGCGCGAAGTATTCCTTTGTCTCATTTTCTAAAACTTGTTGGAAACAAATGTTTTTTTCCTACATTTTCTGCTATTACAAATAGTACTTCATGAACTTTTTTTTTTTTGTACATGTGCCCAATGTGCATGTGAAATAATTTTCTATGATACAGCTTTTCAAGAAGTGTACCACATTAGATTATAGGTTGTGCTACAAAATATTGATCTCCTCCATCCTGAGGTTACCTAGTGAAGCTTGGGTTGACTGACACCCCTGGGCAAGTTGCTTCAGACACTAGCTACCTCATCTCAGTCCCTTCAGAAAATGGGCAGAGCAAAGTGGAGTGTGCTCTCCATGATCTCCAGTTGTGAGCATAGTAAGTGTTCTCGGATGCTCTGTGCCCCATCACAAAATACTCTGTTACTGGAACACCTGCTTTAAAAGCAGCCTTCAGAGTGAGCCATTGCCCATTATAGACAAGGAGTCCTAGGGGAACCAAGCATAGAGCTGGGGTTCCAGATGACCAGAAAGCACAGCCTATAGCTTACATGAGATTGGTCCTGACTTCGGGTTTGTAGGGACTCCAGATGGTATCCCCGGAACCCTGTCTTTAAATATATCAGATAGTCATGCTTATTTATGGATGATGTGCACTTTCATTAACAAAAAGGCTTTTTTACAATTGGCTTTATACCAAGTAAGTTTTTTTCATTATTTTGAAGTAGTTAATATGAAAAAGACAAATTGAATTCAAAATATGTTCACATTTTTGCAAGAATTTGCAAATTTTGGAAGAAAAGAATGATCTGTTTTATATTCTAAATAAAGTTTCAACTGTTGTACATGTTTACTGGTTTTGAGAAATTAATTTTAAGCTTTTATTACCTATTTGAGTGAACAAAATTCATTGCTGATGCTGATTTTTAAAAATGTGAAGTGTTCGCATTGTTTATTACACGAGTCATGATAAGGAATTGTACGTAGCAATTTCAGGTATAGATCTGATAAAGTTATATTCATGGAAACAAATCAACATTCTCATAAATATTTTTAAACATGTTATTTGTAGGTTTTAGATACATTTAATATTAAATTTATTTTGAAATATTTTAAAATTTATTTCTAAAATGTGAATTATGTAACCCAAAGTGGATCTAATAAACTTTTAAAATCTAAGCCTCATTATGGATGCTTTCAGAATCCCTAAAATTTACACAAGTATACACCATTCATATATTCTCATTGTTTACATGTGTCATAACTTGAAAAATTCTAGGAAGCATTGCTCTGGAGTGTATCTTTAGAAATGGAAATTTTATGTTAAATTTTATGAACATAATCTTTACTCAACAATGCCCAATTGTTTTCCAGTTTATATTCCAAGCAGCAAAGTACAAATGCACTTGTTCCAAATTCTTGCCAGCACTTGATACTGTCATGGTTTTTAATCTTGGCAATCTTGAAAGTGTGACTCTTAATTTTTAGTTCCCTGGTTACCAGTCAGTTTAAACACCATCTTATATGTTTATTGATAACTCAGTTGCTCCTTCCGTTAAATGTCCATGTACTATTTTGCCCACTTTTATTGCTTATCTTTTTCTTGTTGATTTATTTGAGTTCTTTGTTTATAGTGGATAATAATCCTCTGTAAGTTATTTGCATTGCAATTATACTTTCCCAGTAGGTTAGTTGACTACTAATTCTCTTTCTAGAATCTTGATGTGCAGAAGATTTTTATTTTACCAGCCATTTCCTTATATATTTACATACATAAATATATATTTATATATATTTGTATATATTTATTATTTATTAATATATATATTTCCTTATATATTTATATCTTGTTTAATATTTTTCCTACACCAAAATTATTATTCTCCTACATGCCTACTGAAAATTTTATGGTTTTGCCTTTTACATTAGGTTTTAATCAACCATGAGTTTGGGGATAAGTAGTGGGGATGAATTTACTTTTTTATTTCATATCAATATTCGCATTGCTGATCTGCAGTATAGCTCTGTCATGGTCAAGTTTCTACACATTTGGGGGCACTGTTTTTAGATTCTCCAGTATGTTATCTTGCTGCCTGAGTGCTGGTGATCCACAGGACTCTCTCAGATCCTGGCCATGTGGCTGTCTCTACAACATGACAGATTGTTCCTTTGAGGGAAGCAGAAGAGTGGTTCTCGTGCTTTGAATCACTTCTTTTAGCCAGGGCCCACTCCCTTTTAAAGGATCACCTGAATAGATTAGGCCCCCCACCTCCAGGATAATCTCTCTTTTAATGAACTCAAAGTTGACCTTAACTCGAGACTTTAATTACACCTACAAAATCTCTTACCTTTTGTCATAACATGTGACCTAATAATAGAAGTAAAATTCATTGTATTCATAGTCCTGCCCTTATTCAAGGAGAGGGGATGATACAGAAAATAGACCCTAGGAAGCAGGAATCATGGGGCCATCTGAGAATTCTGTCTACTGCAGTGTCTTTAATTTAATTCTTGTTCTGAAAAGAGCAGTACACATACTGCTGATTGATTGATATCTTTGAAGCAAATAGGAATTTCTTCTAGAAATCAGGGCTGCTATTTTAAAGTTGAAGTAAATATGTGAGATGAAGGACAAATGAGAAACAGTACTGAAAAAACCTTACTATTCTACTTCTGGTTGCATGACAGCCCTGCTAACCCCTGTCTCCCACCAAAATTAACCCCTAAATTGCACAATATTTAAAAATATCTCTAATGCATCAATGCATTAAATATCTCTAATGCATCAATGCATCTCTAATGTGTTAAATATCTCTAATGCATCAATTAAATTTATAAATTTAATAAAAAATACTCAAAGGCCTAAAACTAAATGAAAATAGACACCTAGGATTGTCAGCTGAGCATTGACACTGGTGTTTGCTTGGAGGTGTTGTTGAAGCCAGGGATTTAATGTACTTCACAAAAAGACCCTGAATTCCCAGGGCCCCCAAGAACAGAAGTAAAATAGGAACCCTTTCCATAAAGCTGGAATCCCACCGTGTAAGAAGGCTACTCCCTTGCATTAGTTAGGGTTATCCACAGAAAGAGAACCCATAGAATGAAAGAGAGAGACAGAAATTGATTTATTTTAAAGAATTAACTCATCCACACCCAAACCAGATCAGCACCCATCCCTTTTTCCTCTGTCCTCTGGCATCCCACTTCCCATTTCCTTCTTTATTGGAGAGGAAGAACTCTCTCACAATCTATTTCAGTACCACAGGGTACTAAAGATCAATTGCATAACAAAACCTTTCCAGGTTCTTTTTTTCACCCAAATGACCAGGTTGATTTTGGAGGGAAAAAGCATTTCCTTTTGTAAATTTAGACAAAGTCTTCAATTAGCACAATAGTTTAGTGAAATTTAATTTTGCTTTATTTATAGGACATTCTTAGCCTTTTAAAATATGGAACAAATTTATGTAGAATACAGTAATCACATTTTTAAAAGAAAAAATAAAAAGTAGGAGTAATTAATTTTTAAGGCCTATAAAAATCTAATGAAGATAAAATTATAATGATGATGGTTTTTATCATCACTGTATGTTAAAGGATATAATGGGAGACAAGTGAACACCCTAGTGACTCATTCAGTACCATAAAAAACCACCCAGTTTCCTCCTCATAAAATACCATTTCTTAAAAATGCAACGTAGAGAGCCTCAAAATTGCAAAATGTTGTAATTTTGTTTTCAAATTCATATTTGACAGGAAAATGTGCACGTAAATTGCAATAGTTGTGCTTTGATGTAGACAATTATTTTTGGCCATTATGGACTATCAACATGCACTATCGAAAAGGATATCTTACATCTTGAACATCTTGCAAAAGTGCTCTGGCTCAAGACCTGTTTCTTACCCATGCCACTTCATCAGATGGATGTGAAAAATGGTTTATGGTGAAGAGGTATTTGATTCTGAAGAGAAGCCAAAATCTAGGCAAAGTTTGGCATCACAATGTCTGAGCAGATGAAGTAACAGAAATACGTCTTAGGCCACTTGATTACTTGTTAGCTTTCAAAAATTTGCAAATAATTCCAACTTTCAATAAATTACTTCAGGAAAAGTAGTGTACTAGAACCATAGCAGAATAATTTCCCCATGCAAAAGCATTTGTTTCTTACTATTCCATTGAATTATACATATCATAAAAGGCCTGAGGGTCCAGGCCTAAGCTGAGAAAATAAAAACGGTGACAGTATTAGCGGAAATAAAAATGATAGCTAAAGGCACCAGCACTGAAGTGAGAAAAATGCTGACCACTTGTTCTTTCTCTTGTGTGCACAGGCAAAGCTTTGCAGAGCCTCTATACATCAAATTGTTGTATTTGTCCATTAAGATCAAACAAAATGAAACAAAAGCAAACAAAAAAGTCAATATTCAGTGAGAAACCAGCGATGATGAAATGAGGAAGATTTAAAATGTCTGATCAATACTACCAAGAGTTGATAGGTCAGTTAATGTCAGTGTCATTGTGATCCGAGTCCTTGCTGAGTTCTCTGAGGATGACAATGTAAAAATGCAAAGAAGGCGTTAGCTGTGCACTCTCATCCCGCTCCACTGTTGCCCAGGAATTCCAGTTCTTATCCTGGTACTCTCTCCTTCTCCTCTACTTTAAGCCAAGTAGACTTTCACTGCATGTTTGCATTCCAGCCCAATCCTGTTTTAAATAGAGCAATTAACACAAAAGACATTGTCCTGGGTACTAAGGAGTCAATGAAAAAAAATGAGACATGATGTCTTCCTTCAAGGATCTTACTGCCAGTTGCAGATGCACATGACTATCCTAATAATACGCCCAGATGCCACTCCTACTCATTATTGACCATGTCTACCCTAATACAACCTCTTCGTTGGTTCCATCTCCTTGACCCTGAACCACCAACTAGATTCTTGCTTTGTGTCCCAGAACCTAATATTTGTACATTGTATCTCTAGTATTTAAACCTTGTTGCCTGATCAACTTGTCTGCCACTCTTATTCTGAGCTCCCTGGGTTGTCTCCAGTAGGAATATACAGCTCCATGTCTGGAGGCACAGAATGCAGCCTTGGCCAGCACTGGGTACATCCTAGCCTCCCTTCTTCCTCCTGTAAAGGGAAAATTTAGAGATCTGGCTCCCTAAAGATTTCGCTAGGGTGTTGATACCATTAGTAGATACTAATAAAAAGGAGACTGAAGTCTACAGCACTCCCTTTAAATCCAGAGGAGACGGTCAGACAGCGTGGCGCTGAAAGCCAAGGAGACTGTGAGCTCAGGGTTGGACAGAGAGGACGTGAATCTCAACAATGCTGCTTCCTGGTTGTATCCTGTTGGGAAAATTACTTAATGTCTTTGAACTTCAGTTTTCTTATTTTTAAAAAGAGGAGAAAGTTCTTATTTTGCAGAATCATTCTAAGTATTAGAACGGGATTATGCATAATTGTCACTCCTTAAATTGTAGCTGAACAGTAGAGAATGAGGTACAAAACAAAGTACAGCTATTACCACAAAGCTGAATTTTTCATATGCTGGGAAAAAAATGACTTTAAGGGCAACAAAATGCTGTAGAATAGTTACAATCAGATATACAAGTACAAGTGTGTCTGTCCTCCAGCAAGGTAAAAAACACAGAACCTATCAGGGGAATCAAAATATAGTGCTGAAATTCCTCTGAACAGATGATTAATGTCTTAAATACATGTGTATTTCATTCATAGAATACTTCCTTAGATCAATGTTCACTGCCTATTTACTTTTACATTATCAGAAATTTCATTAAGCTTAGCTTTTTCATTTCCCAGTCCATAGCATACTAGAAATACCAAATTAAGTGAAGAGAAAGAGTCCTGAATGGAAAATAAAGGAACTGACAATTTAATTAGTTAACAATTCATTGCTTGAGTTTCCAGCATAGGAGATACTTTATATAAGATTTAGGTGCTAAACAAATAATCTTTAGATTTAATTTGTAAAATATATAATGTTACATATATACATGTAATATGTCAGGATTATCATTAAATCTTGAAATTCTAAATATTAATGCTCATCCAGAGCGAAGGATGAAGACAAGGCAATAAGTTTTTGTTTTTTTAAAGAAGAATATTAATACAAATGATGTGACATTTTGTTTTATCCTGACCAGAAGATTCACCTTTCTGAGAGCCTGTTTGAGCTAAATGGAACAGTGTTAAGTAAGGTCACCTTGTTTATGGTACTCAGGAGTTTTCTCCAAGAGAAGATCTGGCTTTATTTTTCTACAAATATTTGCAGACAAAGTCAGTTTTAAGAACCTTTCATAAACAGAGCAATTTAAAATATCCACTTGGAATGGATAAAATAGATTACTACAAAACAGAATAACAATTTTCATATTTCTATAATATGGTAATATACCAGGGACTCTGCAGAACATAGAAATTAGCCTATTTTTGTGCTATGGAAAGCTCCAAATAACTAAGAAATGGCAATGCCCTGTACTCAGGTCAGACCTTGTTTTCAATCTTTCCCATGTCACATCAGGGCTTTCTGATTTACAACAAAGATATTCTCTTAATGCCAAGAAGTATTGCCGTCTAGAGTTTTTAACATTTTGTCTCGAGATTTGATTTGGTATCACGCAAGTCAAGAACAAGTTTGCTCTTCCTTCACCCTTTTGTTCTATTTGGAACCTCAAGAATTGGATGATGCCAGTAAATTGAGGGTGAACTTCCTTATTTAGGCCACTGATAGAAATGCTAATCTCTTCCATAAAATATCCTCATAGACACACTCCCAGAAATAATGCTTTACTAGCTGTCTGATTATCCCTTAATCCAGGATAGTTGACGCAGAAAATTAACCCATCACATGTTTGAAAACCATTTTATTGAAAAATCAAAAAAAAAATTAAAGATGCGTTGCTGAAGTATGTAGGATAATTAACTTTTTTCTAAATTCACATTTCAAGAAACTTATCTTCTGATTTACACGTAATTATTTCATTTGTTCTCATAATTTTCTACTTCCTCCTTTGTTTTTTTTTTTTGAAACCAATTATTTTATAAATACACTGAGAAAATTTGATGATCTAAGGGGAAGAAAAACAAACTTGGAGAACTACCTTATTAATCTAAACTGAAATAAATTCTAATAGGTCAATGATACAAATATTTTAACTTTAATTTTTTTTTAAAAAATTCACCTACAGAAAAAATTTCTTAGGGGTATACTGTACAATGGGTTTAGATATATGCAGAGTTACGTAAACTGTATTTGCCCAACACCACAATCAGCAAATCCTGTTACCCCTCAAAATTTCTTCAGGCTGCTCCTCTGTAGTCCCTCTCCCTACTGCTAACTCCTGAAAACCAGTGATCTTTTCTTTATTCCTATAGTTTTGCCTTTTTCAGAATGTCATATATATAGAATCACATAGTAAGTAGCCTTGCAAGTCTGGATCGATCAAACATAATGTAGTTGCAATTCATCAATGTTGTATGTATAAAGAATTCATTTTTTATATTGATGCATAGTATTCCACTGTATGGAGACATCATAATCTGTTTATCAAAACAGGAGCTGAAGGGCATTTGCGTTATCTGAAGTTTTTAATGATTATGCTATAAAGCTGCTATAAACATTCATATATAGTTTTTTGGCGTAAATATGTTTTTATTTCTCTTGAATAAATATCTAGGAGTGGAATTACTGAGTCAAATAGTTAAGAGTATGTTTATTAATAATATGTAAGACTGTCCAACTATTTTCAAAAGTGGCTGTACTATTTTGCATTCCCACCAGCCCTGAGAGAGAACACCAGTTGCTCTGCCTCATCGGCAGAACTTGACACTATTTACTGCTTTTTTCCATCGTTAAGAGGTAGGTAATGACATATCATTGTGGTTTTAATTTGCATTTCCCTAGTGACAAATGATATTAAACCTCTTTTCATGTGTTTAGTTGTCATTTCGGTATCTTCTTTGGTGACATGTCTGCTCAAATTTTGCCCTCTTTTTAATTTGGTTTTTCATTTTCTTATGAATTTAGGGAGTTATTTTTATGTTCTGGATGTATATCCTTTATGGGTTACATGATTTGGAAATATTTTCTTCTAATCTCTAGCTTAAAAATCAAAAGTCTTTTAAGAATATCTTTTAAAAAGCAGAAGTTTTTAATTGTGAAGTCCAACTTATCCATTTTATTTCCTTTGTGAATCATTCAGTTGGTTTCAAATTCTTTTGGTCATTAGATTTCAAACTCTTTGCCTAGCTTAAGATCACAAAGAGATATATTTTAAAATTTGCATAATTCTCTATATTCAGACCTTTGCCAGGCTGTTTGTGTCTGCCTCATACAATGTATATTTCTTACCATTTTTACTGTCTGTGCTGGTTGCACAGTTCTAGAATGCGGCCTGCCCTCATATCATAGTCAGAAGATAGAACAGGGAGGAAAGTGCAATAAATTCACCATAGCACCAGCTGTTCTTCGGGATTTTACTCCCTCCCTGATTGGCTTACTTTGCATAGTTTTGAAGCAGTTGTTTTGTATTCGCTCCAGATGTTTTAGTGACATTCGACGGGACAGACAGGCCTTAATAAGCTTGCTTCATCTTGGTTGTCAACAGAAGGCAGATTTCTACCACTATTGTTAGTTTTACCCACCCCAGAACTTCATATGATACAATTTATATATTTTCCATATGTAATAAATGGAATTATACAGGATGTACTCATTCGTGTCTGACTTCTTTCTCTCAGCATAATGTTTCTGAGATTTGCCCATGTTCTTGCATGTTATCAGTGGTTTCTTCCTTTATATTCCATTGTATGAATACATCACAGTTTGCATATCCATTCTCTTGTTGATAGATATGTGGGTTGTTTCCAAGATTTGGCTATTATTAATAAAGTTGTTATGAATGTCCTTGCATAAGCCTTTGTGTGGACACAGTTTTTTCTTTCTCTTGGCTAAATGACCAGGAATTGGAATTGCAAGACCATGTAGAAAGTATGTTTAACTTTATAAAGCACTGTCAAACTGTATTGCGAAGTTGGTGCATCATTTTGTAAATCCACCAGCAATTGATAAGTATACCAGTTCCTTCAAATCCTTGCCAATCATTGATATCGTCACTAATATAAATTTAAAAAGGGAAACCATAAATGTACTAGGGAAAAAATATAGGGGAATATATTTTGTAAGAAAGGAATAGGAGAAACCATTTGTAAGTGATATGAAAGTGTAATGCCATACAGAAAAGATAACTTGACTCTATAAATCATGAAATATCTACACGACAAGGATAATACAAAGTAAAAAGAGAAAAAAAGATTGACCACAAATATTTGCCAAATGTATTAAATATGTTAATGTCCTTACTCGTTAAAGAGCTCTTATAAATTAATGTGTAAAAGACAATAATCCAAGAAAGGTCAAGAGCAGACAGCTCGTAGAAAGACATTTTAAACCTGTATAAAGTTGTTCAACTTCACTCAAAATTAATGAAATATAAAATTAAAATCAGATTTGTTATTTTTCTTCTATCAGATGGACAAATGGAAAATTTTCATTATGTACTGCGTTGGCAAGAGTTTTGGGAAAAAGAATCTCTCATACACTGTTATGGCTGTCTTAATTGGTATTCTTCCATTGGAGTATGGTTTATAGCATTAGGATTTAATGTTTATTAAGTTTATTTTACACATATTACCTAAATTCATCCTCCCAGCACCCATGAGGGTTAGTTATTTTATATTCTCATTTAAATTTATATTTTAAAAAAACCCTTGAAACTCAGAGAGATGCCATACCTAGTAAGTGGCATAGCTCAGTTTGGAGTCCATATCTTTGAATTTTAAGTTCAGTTACATATCCATTATTCAGACTTGACTTACCTTGAAATGTGTTTTACACAGTAAAGTGTGTTAGAATTTCATGCAATTAATATGAAGGATGCTACATTTTATTGTAAGACAGGTAATGTGCTGGGGTCATCTGTTTCTAAGTTGGTAGAATTGCTATAGCAAGAAAAGTATTAAGTAAGCAAGGAAATATTAAGGACATTCTTTTATGTTTATTAAAATCTTGAAGAAATGATTTTTTAATTATTTTTGTTTAAGTATATGTTTTTAAGTCTTATCGTTTGGAAGGTTTGAGTTAATAATCTTTGTTTTGGTGTTTCAAAGAACAGGCTCAGTGGAAATACTTTATTAACATGATAAATGATAAGTTTAAATAAAATACAAGGAACAAGAAAACATAGTTTTGAAATGATTTATTATCTGGCATTGCATTAGCTTTTGAGAGAGATAATTGTTATGAGTTGCTGAACATTGCTGCTATTTTCACCTGAAAATATTTGTCTCTTCCATTTCCTTTTGTTATTGAAAACATAACATGAAAGCCATAATATATCGGAAGCTTGCAATTTGGAGCTCATTTGATTTAACTGATAAGAATTCTTTTTCATTTCATAAAACATAACTTCGCTTAGAAATATAAAACTGTTCTGTTGTGTTAAGCAGTGAATAATAATAGGATAGCAATGTTAATTGGCTTTTGGACTGTGAGTACTTGAATCAGCTCTCTTCCCCATCATTTTTCCATTAGACTTTGCTCGAACTACTCAAAAAACTGCTTATCCAGATTTGTGTCATTTTTCTGATTAGTGTTTTAGCATTTTTAGAATTTCTTTGTGCTATAAAGAAACAACAACAAAACCCCAAAACACTAAAGCTACTCCAGGATGTGTGTTTAGCTGAAAGGCCATTAAAGATTTGTTCGATATTCAATGATAATCTTCAAGTTAAATATATCAGATAAGACATTTGGTTATATTGTGATAAAAGAAAAAGCATAAGTTTGGGAGCTCATCCTATTAAAGTCTGAATAGTGTCTGTTTTTGCAATCTCCTTTTGCAGCAGGATCCAGTGCTGGTTAATGAGGTGAATTCTGTACTAAAGCAACCTTTCTTTGGCCACCTTCTGCCTGTGAGATTTAGTGAAGACTAATTTTCATCTCTGAACCTCAACTTTCTCATCTGTAAAATAAAACTAACCACATACACATAGAGATTTGTAAGAATTAAATGAGATAACCAAGAGAGTGCTCTAGTCCAGTGCCTAAAACATAACAAATATTAAATAAGCATTAAATTTCTTTTTTCCCCCCACTCCTTCACTTCTCTGTCTTCCCTCCAGCCATGAAAGTTTTCAGCCAGTAGGGGTTTGCTGCATACCCTATGCTGTGCCCAGATTCCCTCTCGAGTTTGGACTTACCGTCCCAGCTATGGGGGTGTGTTGGCAGATGGCGTTCAGCCGCCAGCCCCTTCAGGGATTGCCTCGGCTGCTGCTAGCTGCCTCAATAAATTTATACCCTCTCCCAGGGCAGTCCACTTCCAATGACAAACCAGTCCTTACATAAAGAGGCCAGGCCATCTCCGTCCAAATCCTTATAATTCTGAAGGGTCATTCTAGATCCAAAGCTTCTCTATGGGATCTCTGAGGCTGTCATTAGGCTTGTGTCACAAATCATATCTCTTCTGCCCAATATTGCTCCCTTCCCTTTTGTCAACAGAGATTGGTCTTCCAGACAGTCTTCGATTAACATCTTTCGGGTAAATTTCAACTTTAGAGTTTGCTCTGCAGAGAATCCAACATGCAACCTGGCTCCGCTCTGCTTTTTGTAAGTCTTTGATGCGCACTGGATTCAGAGCACGGCCAAGGACACTGATTTTACTCCCTTATTTCCCTTTCCCTACCTGTTCCACACCACTGCCGGCACACTCTCAGCCCAGGTAAGAAAAGACCTAGCAATTAGGTCTCCTGATTTTAAAAATCCTCAGTTCGAATACTACCAATAATAATTTCTCTAGGCTAGAAAGTTTCATTTCAGGCTGCTCAGACACTTAATTCTGTAGAAAAAAACTAGAAAGATTTTAAGCCATTAATATTAAAATCAAATTAACTTCAATGTTATATTCTGTAAAAAACTAAGCTGAGTTTTTAATGACATAGTCTTATTTGACCAAAACAAAACATTCAGTACCAGTTCCACCATCAATCATTCCTACTGCTGGTACCAACAAAAGCAACGATGTCAATAATGATACCTAAAATTTCAAATACCGTGTTAGAGTTTAAAAAGTCCAATACATAATAATGATATAAGAAGGTTAAGAGTATTACTTAGGATACTATATGTAAAGAAAATGAGGCCTAAACCTCTTAATGGTTCATGGAAGTTCACTGAACTAATTGATGGAATTGCAGCTGAATTCAGATCTCTGATGCTAGACTTGATGGTTTTTCTCCTACATTGTGATAAACCCCACATCACTCATAAAAATCAAGTATGCTGGGAACATAAATACAACATAAATCATTTTAATTCTTTCATGTTAGATTACTATAAATATGGATATTAATAAATAGAAATGCTTGTTCATAGAACACAGTTTTGTGGCATGCTAGTCCCAAAGAGCTGAATTTGCCTGCATGCCACAAGAAAGAATTTCCTTATTAATGAACACTGACAGTAATTTTTAACCCCAGTTACTACCAGAGACAATATCACAAAGATGGATAACGTAGCTTTCCCAAGGATACATAAGAAATCAGCCGAACATGTGACAGGGCCATAGTTTGGGAAAAAGTCTAATAACTGTGTGTTCTAAGTCAACAGACCTTGCCAGGGAGGAAGTGGAAACTTGGAATTGAACTGGGTTTCTTTGTTTCACTATGTTTTGACTGCTGGCTACAAAACCAAAGGAAGCTATGTAGTGATTTGAATAGCAAGTGCTTTCTAGAATGTTCTATATTTAAAAATCACACTAAACACATTTTCAGAATTGTAATGGCCTGATGTATATTACTTTGCTAAGGGAAGTCTCTAAAGATTATGTAGTTGACATATATCAGATATCTTAACTAACATATGTTTAACATTCATAACAAAAGCATGCAAAATTTCCATTTTATTCATGTAATCATTTTGATTGAGTGGCATTTTCTCAGCATTACCAATTATCTATTCATGTTGTTTGATACAATTCATTTGCAAGATCAATTCAAAAGATTCCAAGGTATTGAACAGAAAATATTTCTGCTCAAAATCAGTGAAAAGAGTTCTTTATTAATTCGAAAAATGGAAATTCATGAAGCTGTGTTGGTAAATTTTGCTTCGGCATGTTCATTGTGAGATGATAGCAGGTGTTATTCAGGATAAAGCTATTTCTTATTGCCAATGTCCCATGCAGGAGCACAGGCAACAATTATTGTCTGCTGGGGACTGGGCTTCAGATTTCTCTGTTGTGCATCGCAAGGCATAATAATAGCTACAGTGAACTGAAGTAATAAATCTTCCCTGAAAGAACAATTTGGTATTTCCTTAATTTTGTGATGACTTCATGATCTATTTTGATGCATGTGATAATTAACAGAGAATCGCTTTATAAAATCTTATGTGATGTTCACAGTTCTATAAATCCTCTCTGACCTCATCAAACAAAGTGAAATCTCATCAAATCAAATACTTTTGTGTATCCTTTTCCCATAAGAGCAAGGAAATGGTTTTATCAACCTGGGTCTTCATTCTGGCTAAATCCTAGTATAGAAGTTTATGCAGCTAAATATTTCCTTATTGTCTTATAGGGTTTTAGCTCTACTCCCATTATAGAAAGCTGTGTAGACACATACAACTGGATTTTTGGATTTTCACATAGCTGGAGCAATGGAAAACATGGGACTATGTTATTCAGCTTTTTTTGCCCCAATACTCAGCAGAGCACTGGCTCATAGTAGGCTTTCAATGCTAGTTATTAGAGGATGGCAAAGACGAAGAAACACACTCTCTGTCCTTAAGGAACTCATTACACCTTCATGGAGAGACTGTAAGAGAGGGAATTTTGCTACACTTAGAAAGAACTTTATCAAGTATAAGACACCATTTATTTCAGAATTTCTCTATACTCTTCTATCCATGAAAGATAATCAGCAGAAAAAGAGTAACTCAGTCCATCTTCCTATCCCTCTACTTCTGACACCTTAATCACTGATTTTTCTGCTGAAATTACTAATAGCAGAAACAAATTACAAATGATTGCAACTATAATGAAAATGCTGGATATAGCTCATACAGAATCAGAAAACCAGAACAGAATTCTGGCTTGTGTTCTTCTCCCATGCCAAATATGGTCCTGATTACCAAGTTACTTAATAAAGGCATTCTAATTTAAATCCTTCAAATAATGATCCATCCCAGAGGGTAAGAAGTTTGACCGGTTTTCAGGAAATAGAACTCCTTGACCTTTTGTTCTTTCGTGTTTGCTGACTCTGCTCTCTTCCCTTCTTCTCATAAGAAAGCATTCCTTGGACTTCTGTCTTTGGTCCTTTCTTCATTCTTTATATTCTCTGTAGGAAATACAATTTATTCCTTTGCTTTCAGTTATTACCTATAAATCAATGGAATCTATATGTGTAAAAACCCGTTGTTTCTAGTCTCAAATCTTCACAGCAGTGTCAGGCCCACTTTTCTGCCCTCTAACTCCCACCTAGGGCCCCGAGGCCAACGTGTGCACACCCACGTAACCGCGAACCCAGTTCATGTCTAAAATATTCCCATCACCCTAGGATGTTCTCTCATAGCCCTTCCCAGTTAATCCACCCTAGTTTCCACCACAAAGAAATAATTATCTGATTTTTACCACTGTATATTGGTTTTACCTGTCCCAGAGCTTCCTATAAATGGACTTATGCAGAACATACTCTTTTATGTCTGACTTTTTTCTCTCAGTATGTTTCTGAGATTCATCCATATTCTTACATTTATCAGTGGTTTCTTGCTTTATATTGCTGAATAATTCCAGTGTGAATATATCATAGTTTGCATATCCATTCTCTTATTGATAGATATTCACACTGTTTCCAGGATTTGGTTATTATGAATAAAGCTTCTATGAACATCCATGCATAAGTCTTTGTGTGGACATAGGTTTCCATTTCCTTTGGATAAATGATCAGGCATGGAATTGCAAGATTATATAGTAAGTATATGTTTAACTTTATAAAGCACTGCTAAACTGTTTGCAAAGTTGATGTATAAAGCCACCATCAATAGATGAGTGTACCAGTTCCTTCAAATTCTTGCTGATATTTGGTATTGTCAGTTCTTTTACCCATTCTAGAAGATGTGTAGCAGTATCTCATTGTGCTTTTAATATGTATTTTTAAATTACCATAGTTCCTGAGCCCCTTTCTTTGTCTTCTTAGCCATTTTAGCCATTTTTAAATCTTACTTTATGAAAGGCCCATTTAAATCTTTTTGTCCATTTTCAAAATTAGAATGTGTTTATTACTGCATTGTAAGAATTATGTATATATTTTGAACATATTTTGAACACTAGTTCTTTGACGAATATATGTATTTGGAAATATTTTCACCCAGTGTGCGGCTGGACTTTCATTTTCTTAAAAGTGTCATTCAAAGCGCAGTGGTTTAAATTTTCATATTGTCTAATTTGTAAGCACTTTTCTTTTATGCTTTGAGCTTTTGCTGTCATTTCTAAGAAATCTTTGTCATTCCTACTAATTTTTTCCTGTGTTCTTCTGGAGATTTATAGTTTAAACTTGTATATTTAGGTCTATAATACATGTAAACTTCATTTTTGTGGTAGGTGAGAAGTAGGGCCCAGGTTACTTTTTTTTGTAAGGACACTCAGTTGTTCCTGCACTATTTGTTAAAAAGAATTTTCTCCCCTCGTTGAATTATCTTGCCATATCTGTCGTAAGTATATATGTATTTGTTTATTTTTTGGCTCTCTAATCCATTCCATTGGCCTGTATGTCTATCATTATATGGTATTGTATTAATTACATAGCTTTGTGTTAAGTCAATCAAGTGGTATGAGTCATTCAATTTTGTACTTCTGTTTTCTCAAGATCACTAAAGATATTCTGGGTTCACTGCATTTTTATTTAAATTTTAGGATTATCTTTATAAATTAAAAAAAATTTATTGGAGTGGCAGGCACATGTTCTCTTTCTCAGTTATTTAAGATATTTTTAACTTACCTTGGTTCTATACATATATTGTTAAATCCATTCCTAATTTATATTTTTCTTCAATTAATTATATATGATGTTCTGAATTTTATTTTCCATTTGTTTTTTGATAATATGTAGACATACAATTAATTTTTATATAGACCTTGAATCATGGGGTCATAGTAAATACCTTTATTATTAATAGTTCTAGAACATTTTTTGTATATTCTTTCATTTTTCTATGTAACTATATGTCATTTAGAAATAAAAAGTTTTACTCATTCTGTTATTTTTCATACACACACACACACAAACACACACACACACACACACACACACACATACACACACACTTTTTTTCTTCTTATCTTATTGCACTGGCCAGGACCTCTAGTACAACTTGGCATAGAAGTGGTGAGAGCAAACATCTTTATAAGCTCATTATCAGGTTGAGAAACTTCCTTAGTTCCTAGTTTTTTTAAAGTTTTTATCATGGATGGATGTTGGATTTCATCAAATCCTTTTTCTGCATCTATTAGGATGATCATATGGTTTCCTTTTGTTTAATCTGTTAATATGGTTAATTATATTGATTTTCACATGTCATAACAATGCTTACATTCCTCAGGTAAACTTCAGTTGCTAATGATATATTAGCCTTTTTAAAATATGCTGGAAAATTTTGCTAATATTTTTATTAAGGCATTTTGTATCTACGTTGATGAAGAATATTAGCATATAGACTTATTTTCTTGCTTTTTTTAGCTTTGCTATCGGTGTAATACAGGACTCATAAAATGCATTGGGAAATGTTGTAGTTCTGTAGTTTAAGAGTATGATTATTTTTTCTCTAACATGTTTAATAGAATTCACAGTGAAACTATCTGGCAGAAAGGTTTTTGATTATGAATTCAATACCTTTATAAATATGGGTAGAATTTTATTTTGTCTGTCTTTTGTGCTATGTTTTATTTTATTTTTATGAGACAGAGTCTCACTCTGTTGCCTGGGCTAGAGTGCCGTGGCATCAGCCTATCTCACAGCAACTTCGAACTCCTGGGCTCAAGCAATCTTCCTGCCTCAGCCTCCTGAGTAGCTGGCACTACAGGCACGTGCCACCATATCAGGCTAATTTTTCTATTTTTAGTAGAGACAGGGTCTCACTCTTGCTCATGCTGGTCTTGAACTCCTCAGCTCAAGCGTTCCTCCCACCTTGGCCTCCCAGAGTGCTAGGATTACAGGTGTGAGCCACTATGCCCAGCCTTTTGCTGTATTTTAAAAGGCCTTCTGAAACTCAGGTTATAGTAACATACACCTAGGCTTCCTCTATCATTTTGATTTTATTTTTTGGTTTCTAATGTTTAATTTTTTAACCTCTCAAATATATCTCATATAAGGGTTGATGTAAAAATCTAGTTAGTTTTTTTAAATTGGCTGTTTTAAAATGTCCATATGCTTCAATAAAATTTGCCGATAAATCCATCTGTTCCAAAATAATTGAAATGCCTCACTTACCACATACAAAAAAACCATAGATCCTTATTTTTATTTCTGGAATATGATAGAATTGTGTATGAATATGTATATGTGTGTATGTATATATATAAGTATACATATGTGTATTCCTATGCCAATATTATACCACTTTAATAACAATAACTTTATTATAATAATGGCTATTGTATTTTTAACTATGTCTCAAATTTTTTGCCAAGAATCACTTTGATAATAATATTTTAATTGATTTGAATTGTGAATATATAAACCAGTAGGTGAGTTTTATTATTATTATTAAATAGGCTCCTATTAAAGAAAAAACTTTGACTCCATTTATATGACTCTTCATTTCCTTAGTAGATTTTTACAGTTTTCTTAACATTGGTTCTGTATATGTCTTCTTAAATTGATCTCTAGGTACTTTTTTGTTTGATAGGAAAAGTTGTTGGTAGTGTCAATGGGATTTTTAAAAATTGTTTTTAATGTATACTTATTTCAGATATCTTTAAAAACTTTGACATGTTATTCTTTAATTTTCTTAGAATTTCCAAATACTTTATCTTATCACCTGCGAAAATATTAATGTTCCTTCTATCCTTTCAGAATTAAGAGTTCTTATTCTTTACTTTTAAAAAAATGATGATTACCTTCAGAATAATGTTAAATAAGAGCATGAAAGGAAGCCATTATGTCCAATTCTTTAATGGGTCAGATTTAGAGTGTCATATTAAGAGTGAGGCTTATAGTTGCTTTGAGATTATAGTTTCATGATTTCAATGATAATTTTAAGCATGCATCTTTCATTCATATTTTAATAAATGACTTTAATAAGTTTGGTTTAGTTTTTCAGGTGTTAAATTTTATCAAAACTTTTTTGAAGACTACCGAAATGATAATTTTTTTCTCTCATTAACACAGAGAATTTTATTAATAAAATTTCCAATTTTAAACTGTATTTTACATTTCTGGAAGGAACCCTATTAGGTCATGATGTGCTTTTCTTTTATGTATTTCTTGGTTCCATTTGATAATAGGATGTTTCAGATATTTCACTTTAATCAACCGTGATATTTATTTCTAGCCAGAGTTATAAGTTTACGTATTTCAGGACAAATTAGGTAATATAAATTTGTGAAAAGGCTGAGTATTATGTAAATAGGAGAGGATAAGGCTGTATGGAACTAAAGAGTATTTTTCTTGCCTAATGATTAATTTTTAAAATTTGTTTATCTGCTTGTGTCCTCTTTAAGGTATACCAAATTATCTGAGGGCTCAATTCACCAGAGAGCCCAGTTTTGTTTAGGGTTTTTTATCTCTGGCATATAGTTTTCCAACACTTATTCAGTGAAAGGGCACAGATAATCGGAAGGGAAAAAAGTTTTGTGATAAGTTTGACAGGCAATGAAGTCCCTCTTTTGTGGATTCTCCATGCCCATTTACACATTTCAGGTCTCTGAGCAGTTCTACAGTAAGGAAATCTATTCAATCCAGCACTTCCCAAGCATTTTTGACCATAGTATTAAGCATTAACATCCTAATCGAATACATATTTAGGGAAAAAGTGTTCCGCTATGATTGCCTTATCCCTTCATTAGACGTTTTCTTAGGTTTATTTAGTACTCAACAAAAAGGAAAATGTTCCTTCTGTCATTAGAAATTGGAAAAGTTTAAATAGCATTAGAAATATGCTTAATGGTCAAAATGCTTGAAAGGTTGAAAATATTCTCAACAGAATTTATCTGGGTTCAGCATTTGATAGGAAAGTGAGGAGTAGGAAATGTCAATTGTGGCCCTTTAAAATTGTTGTCAAGAGAGAAGACTCAAATAAATAGAATCAAAAATGAAAGAGGAGATATTAAAGTTGATATCAAGAAATGCAAGGTATCATAAGAGACTACTATGAACAATTATATGCCAACAAATTAAATAACCTAGAAGAAATGGATAAATTCCTAGCACAGACAACCTACCCAGACTGAATCATGAATAAGTAGAGAATTTGAATGGACCAATAATAGGTAAGGAGATTGAATTAGTAATAAAATGTCTCCCATGAAAGAAAAGCCCAGTACCGATGGCTTCACTGCTGAATTCTAGCAAACATTTAAAGAAGAACTAATATCAATCCTTCTTAAGCACTTTGAAAAAAATCAAACATGAGGGAATACTTTCAAAAATTTTTTTTACAAGGCCAGCACTGCTCTGATACCAAAGGCAGACAAGGACATTACAAGAAAAGAGAATTAAAGGTCAATATTCTTGATGAACAGAGGTGCAAAAATCCTAACAAAATACTAGTAAACTGAATTAAACACATGAAACAGTCATCCACCATGATCAAGTGGCATATATTCCTAGGTTGTAAGATGGTTCAGCATAGGCAAATTCATATATGGGATGCATCACATTAATAGAATGAAGGACAGAAATCATATCATCATCTTATTAGATGCAGAAAAAGCACTTGACAAAATTCAGCACCCTTTCATGATTAAAAACTCTCACCAAATTAGGTATAGAAGGAATTGTTCCTCAACACAATGTGAAAGTTGTCAGAATCAAAATGGAGTCACCAATGTTAAGAAAACCCTGACAAATAGAGTCAGGGAAGGCCATGAAGAGAGGGTTCTCATACTTGTATGCCTGATTATGAAAAAGACTCTGTAAAAACTACAATCTTACACAAAGGCTTCCACTATCTTACACAAAAAAAATATTTCTGTAAGTACATCTGCCCAGAAATTTCCTTCAGACTGGGATCACCCTTGTTATTGATCTTCACAGGCTGGAGTAATTATTCAAAACAGTTATGTAATGTTCCTCATTTTTTCTTTAAAAACATTTATTTTCCTTTACCTCCTTGAATATGCAAAAAATTTACTATGGCAGGTATATTTCCATTACAATGCTCTATTCCCAAATAAATATCATCTCTTTTAGAGACCCTCTTTCAGTTTGTTATTTAGATTGATGGCAATAAAGGCCATATATGAGAAGCCCACTGCTGACATTATAATCAGTCGTCAAAAATTGCAACCCTTTCCTCTAAGATCTGCATCAAGGCAAAAATGCCCTCTCTGACCACTACTATTCAATATATTTAATAGTATTGGCAATCCTTGCCAAAGCAATTAGGCAAGAAAAAGAAATAAAAGACATCTAAATAGGAAAGGAAGAAGTTAAATTGTTACTCTTTGCTGATGACAGGATCTTATATAGAGAACACCCAAATTCCACCAAAAACCTGTTTTTAGAGCTAATGAATAAATATAATAAAGTTTCTAGATATAAAATCCACACACAAAAATCAGTAGCATTTCTAAATGATAACAATTTACTATTTTAAATTAGAGATTAAGAAAAATCCTATTTATAATAGCCACAATCAAATAAAATACTTAGAAGTAAATTTAGCCAAGGAGGTGAAAGACCTGTACATTGAAAACTATAAAACATTAATAAAATAAATTTAAGAAGACATATATAAATGGAAATATATTCATGTTCAAGGATTGGAAGAATTAATATTATTATAATGTCTACATTACCCAAAACCATCTACAGTTTCAATGCAATTGCTATCAAAATTACAACATCATTTATCACAGAAATAGAAAAAATAATCTTAATATTCATATGTAACCACAAAAAAACCCTAAATAGGAAAGGCAATTAGGAGCAAAAAAAAGAAAACTGGAGGTATTATACTACCTGGTTTCAAAATATACTACAAAGTTACAGTAATTAGAACAGCATGGTACTAGCAAATAAATAGACGGATCAACCAATGGAACAGAATAGAGAGCCCAGAAATGAACCCATACCTGTATGGTCAATTTATTTTTGACAAAGATACCAAGAATACACCATAAGAAAAGGATAGCCTCTTCAATAAATAGTGTTGGTAAAACTGGATATCCACATGCAGAAGAATGAAATTGGACCTTTATTTCACACTATATGCAAAAATCAACTCAAAATTATTAAAGTTTTAAATATAAGATCAGAAACTGTAAAACTGCTAGAAGAAAACATAAGAGAAAAACTACACAACTTTGGACTGGGCACTGATTTTTGGGATTTGACCACAAAAACATAGGCAACAAAAGCAAAAATAAACAAATAAGATTACATCAAATTTAAAATCTTCTGTGTTATAATAGGAACAATTAACAGTGTGCAGAGACAGCCTATAGATTGTGAGAAAATATTTGCAAGCAATACATCTGATAAGGACTTAATATACAAAAATATATAAAGAGCTCAAATAACTCAATAGCAAGAAACAAAAGAAAACAATTTAAAAATGGAAAGGTACCTAAATAGAAATTTCTGGGAAAAAGGCATACAAATGGCTATGAGATATATGAAAAAATGCTCAGCATCAGTAATTAATAATAAAATCCAAATTAAAACCACAATAAGATGTCATCTCACACCTGTCAGATTAGCTATTATTGAAAAGGGATTATTTTCCTCAGTGTATATTTTTGTCTGCTTTGTCAAAGATTAGATGACAATATGCAGATGGTTTCACCTAACAACTGGATTCCCACCATCCAGCTTATCACATAGCAAATTATAAATTTCTTTGGCTCCTATATGTCTCTTCTTCGATCACCAGTCCCAAAGTAATGCCTTTTCTGATTTTGTGCTCATATTCTCATTGTATGTTTTTCCTTGTTTGCTTTACTACATATGGATGTCTCTAAAAAATATGTTGCTTAGTTTGCATGCTGTTGAATTTCATAGAAATGCAATCATACTTTATATTTCACAGAAATGTAATCATACTTTATGTTTTCTTCTCTCATTTTCTTATTCCTTTCAACATAATATTCTTGAGATTTGCCCATATAGATATGTATAGCTATGTTCATATAATTTTCACTGTTGCATAGTGCTGCCTTATGTAACTATAAAGCAATTTAATTATCCATTCTCCTGAATTGGTATAATTTTATGTGCTTATGTATATATATGTATGTGCTTATATATATAT